>JZKD02S0466389.1:4950-17329 GCA_000966675.3 Picea glauca | reverse complement strand
ACCTCTGCTAGTCATGTTGGACATTGGTCGACAACCTCTGTGAGTCATGTTGAAGACCTACAACTAGCCGCTACAATTCAAGTTGGGGGCACATGTCTGGTCACTGCTAGTCACATTGCACATACATCACCAACCTCTGCTAGTCATGTTGGAGATTTTCTACTAGCCTCTGCAAGTCATGCTGGAAGAATGTCACTAGCCACTACAAGTCATGTTGGGGGAATTCATATGATTGACAAGCCTAGACGTCTCAGACGTAATCCTAGATTCCTTTGTAGGACTTGTGAAGGAATTCACCTTACTCATTTGTGTCTTGTTACTGCTGGGATACCAGAAGCATGGGGCTCACCTAAGGTCCCTTCGGGTTTTGAGGCATCTATGGTTTCACAACACCTTGTTTCTTCTTTGGTTGATACAATAGTCATGTCGATGCAATCTTTGGCTGACACCCCTTTCCCTTTAGGGGTTGATGCATCCTTTGACCTTGTTGCCTCACATCCCATTCAACCTGTGGTCAATTCAATGCAATCTTCAACCAACACCTCTCCTATGTTCGGGGGTGACGCATCTCTTGACCTTGTTGTCTCACATATTGTTCAACCAACGTTCGTGTCGATGCAATATTCAACCAACAACACTCATGTTTTTTGGGGTGATGCACCTCTTGACCTTTTTGTCTCGCATCCTATTCAACCAATGGTTGAGGAAGTGGTCGCATTGATGTAATATTCGATCGATCCCACTCTTCTCACGAAGAGTGACAAGTCTAAGGAAGCGATCACGCCAATGCAATTTTTGGTCGATTCCACTCTTCTGGTTCTGGTTCTATACCTTCTATGCCATGTCTTTAGCATTTCTATTACTTCACCTTCTGAACAAGAGAGATTTTTACTCTTCCCGAGTTCTCTCCCTCCAAGTCTTAATGAGGTTCCCTTTAATTGGGATGGTCTTTTGGGGTATCCAATGCCTCCGCCTATGTCCTTTCCAGGAAGAGACATTATCCGATATAACACGGAGACGATAACCTCAGTTAGCACTTTTCCCTCCTCAACTTGTAGATCTTTGGATCTTCCCAAGCTTGTGTCAGTTCTTCATAAGATACCGACATTCCACAGAAGGTCCGCACGAGAGCCTTAGACTCCCCCATGGCTTTTTGCCTAGAATCTTCCTAACGAGTCTTAGTTAATCTCTTTTTTGACTCGTATAAAAACCAAAAATATGGTCGAGTGATTTGTCCCTTTCACACTCATTAAACTGGATTTGAAAGGTCATGAGTCTTAGTTAATCTCTTTTTCGACTCGTTATCAAAAATAGAAAATATTTATGAGTGAACTTGTATTTTTCACACTCATAAATTGGATTTGAAAAGACGTCTATTTGGCACAAGTTTACCCCTTTTTCACACCAAGTAGACTAAAAGACATAAAAAAGGATATTTTTTAGCGTTAAGTTGTGATTGCATATCATGCCCTCGCTTGCAGTATCGAGCCTTTAGCCGGTTCTCGTTTTTCGTTATAGACCATTGCCTAAGCAGTTTTTCATCCTCAACCAAGTAGAGCCTTGTTTATATCCTTCACAATTTGACACCCTATACCCTGGAGGAAACATCACCTTGAGTGTCCATCTCCCACATGCATTTCCTTGCATTAAGCATAGGTATGTTCCACTACTGGAACTAGTTTTTCTTACTTGTGACACTCGTTTCCTCCTTTGTATCATAGAATTCATTTATTATGAAAGAAAAAAAGACCGGCGAGAAGGGAGTACTATATTATAATTGGAAGCAGTCATGTCACCTTATAATAGAGCACAAAATTATTGAGTCCTTGTGTCATCATAATTTTGGGTTTTAGCATGGCCTTAGGAAGTTGATCTAGTTACAGAGTTTTCTCTACCGACTGGTTACTCTTCCAGTCACTATAGAGAACATTATTGATGCCTCATGCATCTAATCGTCACATCATTGAGTCTATGTTGCTGGAGTCTCCCACATGTCTCATGCTCTTGTTCAAAGGAAGTCTCACAACCTGCGTTGGCCACTCCTTAGAAATATTGACTTTGCATGTCGGCCATACCCTCAGTTTGTCTCAGAATCACATGATACTACGGTCTTATCACACACCCTGGACCTACTTGCATCATTGATAGGTCACCTTGAACCCAACAATCGACATTTCATCATTGGCCATTGGCTGGGTGGTTTCCTTTATGTTCAACAGCAAGACATCTATTCACACTTTGGGATTCGTGCAGTGTCTTGGATGCCATTAGCCTTATTGATGGTTTCCTCACCTCTGTCAGCAGTTTTCATCATTGGCTATTATTTAGAGGGTCTTTTTCGTGTACCACTTGCATTTGATACACGCAAAAGATGCACAGGGTTGTTTGTTCATGAACATGTTCTTCGTCCGATCTCCACCAAATCATGAAGCTCCTGCTTTGTTCCTCGTGATGACTAATGAGAGATGCCTTAATTCTCTCCTTTTAGTAGATATCTTTCCATCGACTTCAGCTCATCTATTATAGATATGGGACCTAGAGTTCTATGAGTACCTTGAGGCTTGCAGTCATTAGTGGCAGGCTCTCTCGCCATTGATAAATGGGAATACATCAATGTCTCCTAATCAATGGATTTCTCAAGTGTTCGACACCGACTCCTTTATTCACACTTGTAGGAATGTACTCGGTGCCTTGATACCTACTTTCATTATTGGTAGGTTGTCTCACGTTTGTTAATGGTATACCTCAATGACCGGTAATCAAACAATATCTCATTATGTTCGACCTCAACTCCTTTATTCACACGACGTAGACTTGCACCCTTAGCGGATAGTATAGAAGACTTGAAGACATCACTATGTGGTCGTAGCTTTCCTAAGTTGTTGCTTCCCTTTCATTGGACTAGCACCTGTTTGACTTTAGTGATCATGGGAGATCATATTGTACTCCATGGTATACAGATATCTTCAAATTGGTTTTGAGACTGGTTTCACTAGGCCTTGTTCGTGACTATGACATATTTTGGCGTGCAACCGCATTTTTATTTTCCTATTCATGGCCATGAACACTTGTTTGGTATATTTTCCACATGGATCTGCATTGTATTCTCGGCAACCATGTATGCAAAGTCAGTACAGAATGTAATGAACAATTGAGTTCATTCAGTTGGTCCTCTACCACTCCACTTTTGGGTTATTTATAATGTATTTCGGTCATCGTAGATACTCCTATGATCTCACACATTAGGGGGCATCTGTTATAGCAAGGTTTGCCTCACCATTTCTATCTTACACAGAGGTCCTTTTTCCATTTACCTATGCAGACTTGTCATCCCTTTTTGATGAATCCAGAGCCAAAAATATACATTTTTCCGCATATATGCTTCCTATCAGCTATGCAAGATGCGTATACACTGGTTGCTCCACTACAACCCACGTACATCAGGATTTGTGCCAGAAAATACAAAAATTAAGTCGAGTTCCCATGTCACGACAGGAGATCTCTGATCCTTGGCCTTCCATATACTGGAAATGTTTAGACTCGGCCCTTCGGTTGCATTTTGAAGGCTATAAAAGAACAATTCCGAACTATGGAAAAGAGGGAGAAAGCATTCAAATTTGAGATCAAAGTTACTTTGGAAAAATTACTTCACATTGAGTCTGCATCCCTTTGTCCCTCAAGTCTGAACATAGTGTTCAGCCCCCTAGCTCTTTCCCTGTTGTTGAGAGAACCTCATTGACTCTCTCCTATGAGCTTGCCTTTGGTGGAGGATTGAAGTGGTGGAGGCCCAGTTGGAAGGAACTTCGTTTCTTGGTTTTGAACCATGCCAACATGGAAGTTTGTAATGTTGTCACTTCTGTTGATCAATTATTAATAGAAATACTCCTTCCCTATCCTATTGGTATATTGCAAATGTATGATTATTATCTATGGGAGTGTTTGTAATGTTCATTAATGGATTATGCTATCTGATGTGCTAACCCATTTATATCATCATTACATACTTGCTTTGATCATTTGTTAAGAACTTATTGTAGGTATAAAGCTTTGGATCGAAGTTCTCAACGACGGAACATCATCAAATGTTGGATCAAGGTTGGCCTCTTTCTTATCCTGCACATTAGTTTATATAGCATATGTTGGAATTGAGTTGATTTTTGCAGTCATACCTATCTGTTGTGGTTTACCGTTGGCCATAGAGAGTTTTTCCCTCATAACAATCGGTCAGTTTGTCAATAAATTTTTTAAACCATTCTTCGATGTAGCTTCTCATTGGTGCCACATTGATTTCATGATGGATTTTTATATTGAAAATCCTGCCCTCCAAGTCCCTTAGATAACCCTTTAAATATTTCAACTTGTTCATCAAAGGCTTGCTTAGTTAGGAAAAATGAGTTAAAAATCAATTTGGGGTCTTGGACCTCATTGGTGCTCCTAGCTA
The DNA here is from genome assembly GCA_000966675.3 of Picea glauca. Taxonomy (NCBI): domain Eukaryota; kingdom Viridiplantae; phylum Streptophyta; class Pinopsida; order Pinales; family Pinaceae; genus Picea; species Picea glauca. Next base: position 12,888 of record JZKD02S0466389.1, on the reverse strand, counting down.
GGTCTATCTCAATCATCCTTTTGAATAATTCCTCTCTCCTTTTTATGGCTTGGCTACATGCTTGGACAATGATATTCAAATTTTTAACATTTTCCTTCAAGAATGCATTCAGTTGTTTTATCTGGTTCGAAGAAGGGAGATCCTCCTGTCTTCTTCTCAACTATGTCATATTGGTAACTTTAAAATTGAAGGGTACGAATGCATCAAGGTAAAAACCTTCTTCATTTTTTAAATCTGCCTATAAATATTCATGGAAGGCATGTGCCGTCGTTCCAAAAGAGACCATGTTCTTTGATATCTCCCAAGCCTCTGTAATTAATTCCATTATTTTCTTAATGTTATTCTCCACATATCCCCTAGATGATGTGAGCAGGCTTGAATATCCTTTTAGTTTTGTTGCAGGTGTGGTAGGCCCAATTATTGCTAAAGTACTAGCAAGTACTGGAAGAGGCATCAAAGCTTCTTCCAATTCTTTGATTATTTCCTTTAACTTGGCATTCTCTGTTTCAAGGCCTCCAATAGAATTGTCTAGAGCATATCCAGTTCCTCGGTGAATTTGGGAAATTTGGGAAGGCCGCATGATCCACAGGTCAACCTATGAATGAAATTTCCCCTTTTTATTATTTACATCTCTTTTCTCAATAATTAAATTTTTGGACTCGCTGTCAAAAACAATTCTCTGAAATACAAAAGACTCTTCTTCATCGAAGGTCTCTCTCTCAATTATTTCCATCAAAGGATTATGATGATCCATGTCCTCTGGTTGATCGATGTTGGGGAACACTTTTTCGATGTCAATATTGAGTTACATATCCTCAAGGGAGAGGTCACGGATGTCGCTTTTGGCTCAAGGTCCCTCCTCTTCTTGAACAATGTTTTTTCTTTTCTTCCTCAAGGGAAGTTTATGGGAGATTTCAATTTTTCCCGAAGGAGGGTTCTTATCTCCTCCTCCGCATGAAGAAATGCAAGTCACTTTCTTAATTTGGTGGGTCGTTGGAGAACTACTCCAAGATGTTTTACTCTTTGGAGTGACAGTTGGGGATTAGGCACTCTTCTCACCAGGACCTTGTCCTTTCTGTTTGTACGACTCATTGGTGTTGAGTGTTTCTTCCAAGTCACCAGTGTCACGAGAAGGAGTGCCTAGGTCATTATCTCTGTATTCATTCAGAATAGTATCAATAAAATAATTGTTGAAGCCAATTTCCAGTAGATGTTCTACAAAAATTCCGCTAGGGTCAAACCCTTTTACCCTTTCATTATATTTTATATTCAGGCTTTGGAAGTGGCCTGCAAATTCATCAATCTTGTTAATATTTCTGAATATGAAGTCCCTAACTTTCTGAGGTAGAGGTATGAATTATTTTTTTCTCTTTTCATGAAAAAGATGCAATCATTAGTTGTATTTCCTTTCTATTTCAGTAACAAACATTTTTTCATATATGTGGCATGGAAGGAAGGAAAGATTTTCCTTAGAACTAAAAATCCTTATGAAATTATAATTCTTCATGTGTTCCAGTGTCCCCTTCCTATCCAAACTTACTCGCCTGGTCAGACATCTGGGGGTATCCTTTCCAAAGAACAAACCTTTAAAAACTGAGACAAAGTCATTAAAAACTTCATAAAAATGTCGGGAGGCTTTGTGCCTCCATAATATTTGATACTAGAAGGTTACTGGGTCGAATTCACAGTTTACCTTCTTACACACAGATAATCTCGAAAACTGGCAGCAATGTGCTATCGTGAAAAACAAATAAGATGACATACATAATTTCTTCTCCTTCTTGTATTGTGATAATTGGGAAGAGATTTCAATGGAAATCAACTTTCCCCAATCGAATATGGCCTATTCCTTGACCGTAAAGTATAAAATGTAAAGAATCATGCGGGAAATGTTGGTTGTAGTTTCTTGTCCTATTACCCTCGTGAAAAGCCAAGCAATTTCCTGAAAAGGATTTTTAAATGAACCAACCTGTAGTCTTGTGATGTCCTCGGGGATGGTCGTTGGGTTCTCTAGGAACTCAGGTAAGAAGTCCAACCCATTTCCATGTTTCTTTAAGAATTCTCTGCAATCTTCACCCTTGAACATAAGCGTTGGCCCAGAAGTCTCAACATCTTACGAAATACCTGAGGTGACAAAGAGATAGGGTAATGGTCCCACAATTAAATGATCTGCTGTCTTGGAATATATCTCTCGACACACCAGAAGACCAAATTCTTATAGTCGAAAACATTTGGGATGCATCCTGCACGAGCAATTCCAGACCACTGAAAGTTCTGGTCTTCACATCCAAAAATGTTCAATGTATCTCCACAAAATTGTTTTCGAGTTGCTTCCACAAGTTGATGAAAACATTCCTTTGCTCCAGATAATGTTTAAAATGAACTCTTGAGAGGGATAATATAATCCTTCGCAAATCCCGGTTTAATGTGTTTTAATAGGATATCTCCTCGAGCCCTTCACTTATTAATAACAATATTTACGGAACCTACACAATGAGTTGTTAGCATTAAATCATACTAAATGTGTGTTGGGAAACGTGAAAAGGTGGCGTGGACAGACGGGAGCGAAATAGGATTTGAGATTTTTGAGAACCTAGGAACCTGTGAACCTGTGACTATGGAAGGTCGAAAATTGACTAAGTGTTGTAACATCGTCAGTTGGACCTAACAAAGGAGATATGAGATACTTAGGAGCTGGAAGGGGGGTCCAATGGTCAAAATGTAGATCATGGATATTTTGGATGAAAAATGTATATCACAAAACATGGGATATGAAAGTTTGACCCCGCCAACCCGAGAACCCGTGATTGTGAAATCGGCTAAGTACAGGATAGCGCAGAGGTCGACCGAACTCATGATGTGGGGGTATGGATGGATATGAGGATCTGTAAGTCTACCAACCCAAGAACCTGAGAACCCGCTGTTTTGGAAAAACGAATAAGTATAAGAACTAGAAAGGGAGAATATAAGGGAAAAAGGAAATGGGGAAAACGAGCAAGTATAGAAGATGGAAAATAAAGGGAGAAAAGAATTTGGGAAAATAGAAAAGGGGAGGGAAATTTAGGAAACAAGAATTGATCTCAACAAAGATCCAGTGCTGCAACCAAAGCAATGGGTGGAAGGATTAGTAAACACAGGGATTCTTAATCTGTTGCAGATTCCCCACTTCAGCAGGGGAAATATGTGAACAACTGCGCCAAGCCATTACTGCTTATCGTCCATGGAGGATTTTTCTGGTTGGACAAACCAGTATCCATCTATGTGGAATTAATTTCATTCATCACTGGACTATCATCAAATGGTGAGAAGCTCGCATAGTACATGGATGATAAAACCAAGGAAAAGTCCCTCGCAGAAGAAATGAATAAAACGTATGGGACAAAAAGGGGCTCACGTGACATTATCATAAAGAGGATTAGTGACACAGCCACCCAGATGGAAATGAAACTAATGGAATGCAAAATCCTTAAAAAAATTCACAAGGAGGAGGTCCACGCAGGAGTTTTTGCAGTAGAAACACAGTGCGCAAATGGCACCATTCTCAGTTGGGCCCCATACTTGCTAAATCTGTTCCTAGATGACTGTAAGGATGTGAAGGATTGGGAATCGATTTCCACTACTCCTGGCTCATTATACTAATAGCACTAATGATATGGAAAGATCCTACCTTCTCATATTTTTGCGAAAGAGTAGGACAATGTCGAGCAACATGGTACACATCGTTGGGAAGCACTTTTTATTCCAATCATAGAAGTGGTAATGCTAGCACTTTTGCTCAGTATCTCAGTGACATATAAGAGAATATAGCCAAAAAATGGAGAATAACTCCTGAATTCATTGTGCAGTACTAAGGGATAGACAACTTTAAGGCTACGCGACACAACATGTGGATCCAAGCACACAGGGATCTAGATAAAGAATGGCTACAACTGCGATTATGCATCAACGTGAATGTAGTTGAATGGGAAATGAAAGACCGACAGGATGACTGGAATATCTTAGTAATCACCAAGGACATGCCAAAAGAGAAAGAAGTGGAATCAGGGTCATCCAATATATCTGCAAGGGGAAGCACCAAGACCAAGAAACCAACACAACTGGTAAAGCCCAGTTCAAAGATAGTGCAACAGAAGAAGGGAAGCACCCCAAAGGATGGGCATATAGGAAAGAAGAAAAATGCCCCAATGCAGGAATAACAAGGAAGGGGGGACACAACGACACAAAAAAACCCATCCGAAACTACTCCACAAGAGACAGGGCCACCCAAATGACCGATTATACATATAGGTGGGTCGCGCAAGAAGGCCAAGTCCCACAAATAAATCTCGTAATACACAATCACCAAGGATGATGATGATCTAGTCACAGAGAGGGTGTAGGACCGCGCAATGGAAGAGTATGAGGAGGCAGAGAATCAAAGAGGAAGGATAAGGAACGATTTGGATGACATTAAGAAAGTCCTGGAACATATACAAGCAGCCCAACTACAAGAGAGGGGAGCAGAACCAATCCCCCAACCGATAGAAGTAGGGGGAAGAACCGTGTAGAACGAGGAGGACACAATCCAAATCATAGCACAAGAAAGCCCTAGCTTCCAGATAACAACAGAGATGTTGCAGGTCGACAAGGCCATAACATAGACACCACTTAAAGACCTAGCGTGGGTACAATTGGTATTGGCTAAAATACCAACAAAGGCATTGTACAAGTTATAAGTCAGTGTCACACAGGAAGTGCAATCATGAGCCAGAGAAAATATTACATAATTGCAAGTCACTAGATATGGAAAGGATGCATTGGAAACTGTGATAGAACAGGTCCAACTAGAGACAGAGGAGGAGAAGCAGTACACAGATAAATTGGAGCAGAATTTGAAGGAAGTCTTCATAAAAATTCCAGACAACGTGCAGGCAACCGTGAGCAGTGCGAAAGAAAATATTCAAATCATTGCACAAACGCTCTAAGATTATAATAAAGAGATTGAATAACTCAAAGAAAATTTAACGCCAACCACTCCTCCTGAAGTTACAACTAAAAGGGAATAATAGGAAGCCCTGCAAGCAAAAATGATGGAAAGAGAAGCCAAAAAGGTCACAAAACATTTTGATAGGATCGCTCAACTATGGACAATGTTGGAGGAAGATGACAAGGTCCAACAACTAGATCAACAAGAGGATGAAATCAACAGTTCAATCTAGGAGTTGAAGTGGCGACAAAAGGACATCAACAATATAGAGCAGTTGAAGGGCGCACAGGAGATGAAGACCCTACAGACAAAATTGAAGACTACACAGAATAACAAGTAGGCAAGGAAATCCTAGTTAAAACCCCTCCAGGAGAAAGCAGTGAAAATAATTGTGGAACTGGAGGAGGAGAAGATAAGGATGGCTCAAGATCATGTCGACTACTAAGAGTCTCTGAAGGAACACATCATAGTGCAGAGGGTAGAGGATCGCACAAAGAAAGTTGTGCAAGAGAGATCCAGAAGGGAAAATTTAGAAGGAAATTTCCACAGTTTGGCAGAGGTTGTATAGGGAGCGTGCACTACCTAAGTAGCTCGGTATGAGCCACATGCCAGTCTTGGGGGCATGTTGAGTGCAGGCCTATTTTGAGAAGGAATTATATTTTGCGCGTAGGCCTATTTTTGGAGAAAGATTTGTTTTGGGGAAAGACCTAATTTTGGAAAGGAAGACCTTATTTTGGAGCACGCACAAGAAGTGGCAAGAAAGAAACATGCATAAAAAGAAGGAAAAGCAACGTGGCACATAGGTAGGAAAGCCTAAACATAATAGGGTTAGGGTTTTTGACAAAGATTATAATGGATATAAGCCAAAAAGTAGTATAAATAAGGACCTAGGAGGTCTAGGAGGTCGTTTTTGTGGTTGTTAGAGGAATTATTTTGAGAGAGAGGTTATGGAGAGAGGATGTTAGTTAAGAACAAAGAGAGTGATTATTGTGATTTTGTAAGATGTTGAGGAGAATAAGTATTGTAGAAGAGTCAAGTAAGGTAGTCTTTGATGGTTAGGTCACAGGTTGAGGAGCCTGGTGTGATCTAGTCCGCCTCACAGAGGGTTCTTACCCTCATCTTGATTGTATTACAGAAGATGTAATGCGCACAATGAAAGATTTTGCAGTAAAATAAATAAAAGAGCATAGAACCAGATATTTGTGCACATAGCCCCGAGAGGGGGTGAACCACGGTAAACTTGTGTGTTATCTATCATTATTAATGAATTTTTAATTTTTGTTGATCATTAACTTGTGAAGGAATGGTTAAACTAGAAATATCAACATGCATGCATAGGTTTAAAGATGAATAAATCATAGAAGTACTTGAATAATTAACAAGGATAATGCATAAGGAGTAAAGAACACAATCCCAGATCCCCACTCTTTCCTAGACTACAAAAACCTAAGTATTGCAGTCACCCATAAAATCTATCTTGGGTGAGACTGCACAATGTTTCCTTCTGGTTCAAGAGGGATGATAGTTTATAGGGTTTTGTTGGAAACCTGTTGGGATGCGAACCTGGGTAATCCCAAGAAGAATTGGAAGAGATAACAACCAACATCTTCCAACTCTTTCTTTGTCATGTACTTCTGGAATAAACATCATTTTTTTTTCTGGTTGAGGTTTTTCTTCTATAACATCCTCAGTTTCATGACTGGGAAATGTCTCAACTACAGGAATTTCATCTGTAGGAATTAGCTTCTTTTTTGCAGACCTAGTGAATGGTTTCGTGGGTTTTTACACTATTTTTGTTTCAGGAGTGAAAATGAGTTTTTTGCATTTTAGCTTGCTCCTCTTACTATCAGGGGTTTCCTCAATGTTTACAACTGTCTCAAAACCTTGAAATGGATTTTTACCCTTTTTATTGGATGTTTTTCTAATAGAGGTATTGGTTGCAGTCTCAAGGGTTTCAATCACAATAGGTTGTTCTTTGTCATCTCCCTTTTTCCTTTTCAAACTACTAGACATTTCTTTAGTACTTGTGGAAGGGGCACTTCCCTTGGATGGTGAGGAACTAGTGGTTTCTGCACAAAATCTTGATGTAGACAAAAAAGCACTCCATTCCCTATTTGTCTTTTTAAGTTCCTCAAGGAGTAACAATTTAATGAGACTGAAATGGAAAAGACTAGGCTCAACTTGTTTAGATTTGGTTTGTACTCTATCAACCATTTTCCCTGGGGTTCTACAAAGGTAATATGGAAGATTTAGAGTTTTCTTACCTGTAAAGTGCATGACCAGTCTGATATGGTACAGGTACACCTTGTTGAAACATCCCTCACAAGTGAAGCATCTCTGGATTACTCTCATCAGTTAGTCATGGTGTTCTAACATATAGCTCCTTGGCACTCCTTTTGACAGGTTCTCATTCTAAAATTCTTACTTGAAATAATCATTACAATAGGAGGAATCTAGAGGAGTCCCTTTGAACCACCTCTCACCTTGTAGGGGCATCTATGTTGTTAAGGCAAGTGTCTACTCTATGACATGAATTTCCAATGATCCAACCTTCGTTTTGACCCCATCAAAATTTAGGGAAAAATGTTTAGCCACCTCCATGTGTCCTCCTGTAGCTTTTCACAGAATGTGAGGAATCCTACTGCTTGGAAAGATTCTCTGAAAATGGGATTTGAGTCCTACAATTGCAAACCCTGGGGTTCAAACCTCACTATGTAACCCCCCTTGTGTACTTTGTTCTTTTGCTTTCTTCTTTCCATAGCAATTGGTGAAGAATGTTGAGATGATGGTGGGTGTAGGGGTATTAAGACTTAAATAGTATGCAGGGAATCTTGGTGTGTTAGGTTTTTTTTGAAAGATAGAGCTATAGTATTTTAGCAACAAGGATTTCACAGCAAACTAACAGAAATTTCACAACAAATAAAGATGGCACAATTTTGATAGGAGATTTAGGGTTTTAGCACTTGAGGAAT
>JZKD02S0466367.1:0-17329 GCA_000966675.3 Picea glauca | reverse complement strand
CTCGGGACCAAGTAAATGATGACCCCGGATAAGAAAATGAATTGGCATTATGGTGTGGTGAAGCTTCATACATATCCCCAGGAAAAGAGTCTTGGTATGATAAAATGACTTATCTCTTGCATCATGGGACTTGCCCAGAAAAACTAAACCCTAGGGAAAGGAGAGCCCTCAGGTTAAAATCTGCACAATATCGCCTCATAAATTCAGTGCTTTTATGTTTTAATTATGATGGGGTACTTTTAAGATGTCTCAAATGTGATGATGCAGACAAATTTTTGAAGGAGCTCCATGATGGTCCTGCAGGTGGAAATTTCGCGGGAAATACCACTGCTCATAAAATACTGAGAGTTGGTTATTATTGGCCTACTCTTTTCAAGGACGCTCACACATATGCTAGAAACTATAAAACTTATCAAATAAGCACAGGGATGGGGAAGAGAGAATTTGTCCCACTCTAACTGGTAGTCATTTCCATGTGATTTGAGCAATGGGGGTTAGATATCATAGTTGAGATTAAACCAAGTTCTTGAAAAAAACATAGGTACATACTAACTGCTACATATTATTTCATGAAATGGGTAGAGTCCATCCCTATGACTCATGTAAACGAGAAGGTGGTGATCCAATTCATAGAACAACATCTGATCAAAAGGTTCGGTGTGCCTTCAGTCCTTGTTTTTGATAACGCAACTTACTTTTCTTCCACCTTATTAACTGATTTTTCTCTAGACAAAGGAATCATAATTAGATACTCTCCAAACTATTATCCACATTGAAATGGAGTGGTAGAATCAACTAATAAGAACCTATTCAGAATATTAAAGAGAACAGTTGTTGACAACCAGAGGAATTGGCATAATTCACTCCATAATGATTTATGGGCTGATAGAGTCACACCTAAGGAAGCTATAGGGAATTTCCCATACTTTCTAGTATACGGACAAGAATTCATTCTCCCGAATGGGATATATCTTCCATCTCTTCAACTTCCTCAGTATTCCAAAGGAAAACCCTCATCATTCATACAACAAAGAATTGATGCCTTGCTCATGCTAGAAGAAGAAAGGGAGAAAGCTAAATCAAATTTCATATCTCACCAAAAAATAGTTAAAAGGTGGTTTGATAATCATAAGGCTAAAGAGAAGAATTTCGAAGTAGGGGACTTAGTCCTAAAGCAGGACAGAGCAAATGAGCCTTAATGAAAACATTCTAAGTTTCAGAATCTATGGCTCAGACTTTTCCAGGTGGCTGAGAAGATTGGGTTAGGAACATATCGACTACAAAATATGAGGAGGGAACCTGACGCCCTCTCGGTGGATGTACAAGCCCTAAAACAATATTTCCATTAAAAAAAAAAAAACTAAAAAAAATAGATTTTTCGTGTTTATGTTTTCACGGTGTCGATTGCAAAATTTATTTTTCTTTTTCTATTGTAATTCTAGGATTTTGAAGATTGTGTTTAGTAATACTATGGTTGACCTCAAGTCATGCGATACGGAAAAATCTATTCCTAACTCATCGCTCACATACAACACAAGAAATGTTGGGGAACCTGCAGTTGTTCCAAGGGGTTCTCTATATAACCTACGCAGATGAAAAACTTTGGAGAAATGCATAATTGTCTTCTTGGTGGTCTGGTGAAATCTTAAGGGAAATATGGTAACCTAGAAATGACTACATGTACCTCAGAGACAGAGCTATCAAGTTTCACCTTAACCTTTTTATTTTGGAAACAACAGATTTCCTCCACTCCCACTCACTCAGGGCATTCTGCCGAAATAAAAATCAACTATATCAAATGAGTGCACAGTAGGAGAGGGTATGCAGATAACTCTGTCAGGGATATGGACGCTCGCTGGCAGCGGAGCAAGGTTTGTGATGTCACGGTGACTTTGTTGGGGCTATGGACTCTTATTGGCAGCGGAGCAACACCGTAGCAAGTGAAGAAGGGTAACTAAAGGATTAGTGCCAGTGAATGATTTACTAGACTCTTGTTGAAGGGGGCGTGAGTCAAGGTTACAGGAAATGAAGGTGGAATAAAGGTTGAAAACCCCATAGGCAGGCTCAAATGCACCCACTAGGGAATTTCAAATGCAAGGATAAAAGAGACTCTGATATAAATAAATAAATAAACATTTAAGTTCTTAACCATATTTTGCATCATCTGAGCCCAAGGAAGGAACAAATATTACGCTTTTTCCCTGTAAGTCTCCATTTGTTGAGCACTCAACACACCCTAAAAAGCCTATGTCAATTTTTCACTTTTTGGGTACAACTTGGTCTTTGCATGGTCTGATTTGACTTCATTTTGAGAAAGGTTTGTCTTTGCTTATTATCATGACTCTCATTGGATTTTCAGGTCTGTTTGAACTTATGAAACTCCATGACTTTAAAAAATTATTAACATGTGAATAAAGAATCAAAATCCAAAACACTTCACTAGACACACTCAGATTTGGCATCTGAAGGTATTCAAAGAAAGAAAAGATCCACCTAGGAGACCTCAGTCACCGAGCACATATCTCCATCGGCATCGGCAAAATGAACTTTTTGTTTGTGCCAAATTTTTTCATAAGGATATCGCCAATAGCTGATTCCTCTTTGTCATTGGTAAAACACGAGGGGAATAGATGTTAAGAAAGAAAGAAACGATCTTGTCGATAGCCGATAACTGGCGCGCTTATCAAAATCAAGGAAGACCTAAAAGGATCGCAACGAACATTATGATCATGCTAAATATTTTTCCTCATCACCGATCCCCAAAGCATTTCAACATCGAGACTTTTTTCAAGGAAGTTAATCCGAAGAAAAACATGTGATAGGTTTATCATCGATTGTCGACCCCTGATACCTTTTCATCATTAGTGAGCCAAGGTTTGTTTTAGAATGCACAACTTGAAGAAAGTCCCAACTCTAATTAATACATGCGAATTAGGTTGTCGGTCTTAAACTCCATGTGTCTTTGCTATATTGGAGAACTGTATTGTCTAGTTTTACCCCGACTCATTCTTGGTTCCCTAGGTCTAAGTCGCACCTTTGATTCATATTTTCCATTACAACATTATACGGTGAGATTGATCACGTTGGAGCTTTTGCGAGGGACATCGATGAAAATGTTCATAACGCATCCCTGATCCCCAATCCACCCACTAAGAAAGTGACATGATGGGACATTTTAGCGTTAGATACGATTAGATTTTGAGCTTTTAAGGGACTAATTAATACCAAATATTGCATTAGTTTCTACCTTGTACACCAATAAAAAATGACCTTTAAAAATAACTGATAGACTTCATCACCCCCGCACCTCCACCATCAACCCACAATCAATTTAAGTTGCAGATATTCGATGAAAGATTTGTTTAAATTTCACTCATCACCTGAATTGAATGGCTAATGTGACACGGTAAGTTCTTCCCTAGTTTAAACTCACTTGATCCATTATAAGCGGAATCATTCTGTGCACAAAGAGATTCAGAGCATCGGGAGAAGCGAGACGAGTAATTTGAAGGCTCCAGAGATCTTGTGAGTATCAAAACAACGAGATTTTAGCAAGCTTCACATGTACGTATCCACGTTGGTAAATTTTACATGGCTACAAATTATATGATGCTATCTGGTTTTGTCCTTTACACAATCTCTAAAGGCTTTTTTTATCACATGAACAATGCCTCTAAGAAATCCAACCACTAAACATTCGTCGAGGATGTCGAAGCTGAAAGAATCAGATTTAGGTGAAGGCTCCTCTCCAGGGGTCAAAAAACAATTGGAATACACTCTGAGACCGGAACCTGTCATCAAAACAATAATGAAGAAGGTTTATATTTAGCCTCTAGCCTTTGGAGATACAGAGGCAAGCATAGGGACCAAGGTGACACTCCCACATTGGGGAGAGCTCTTTAAAAAGATCAATCTGGAGGAATACCTTAAATATATCCCACATAGTGACCCATATGTAAGAGAACTTGACAACAAGGTGTTCCCAAACATCTGATAGTTGTACCTACATATGGTTGCGAGCAGAACCCCTGTTTTTCCATGTATTGAAGTTCTGAAGTGGTTCATCGACCACACAGACACACAAAAATTCTTAATCAACGACGATAATGGTGAGTGTGTTGGGGTGTTCCTTCTGGTAGAGGTCCAGAAATATTACAAACTCTGAGACCTCGAGGAGCAGATGAATATAGATTTCATCATTAAGTTCTACGAGCACCATGACACCAACGGAGTCATGGAATCATGGTGGAGGGAAGACAATAAATACACCAAATAGAGCATCGATTGGTATCGGACAACCAACTTAAGGGAGCCATACATATACTTGATGGATCTCATCTATTGATTATATGCAGAGAAGGACTCCTCTATATTTTCAAAGGCATGGATTCCCTTAGCTTACACAATGGCAATTTTTGGGAGTGGCTTCAACTGGGGAGCGATCATTTCTAAGAAACTGAGCATCTGCATACAACAGGCCTATACGCAAAAGGAAGGAGAGACACCAGCCTTCTACATGGCTTCATGTTTGCTTCATGTCATGTGCGCCCGAAACATTTTCACTGGAATGAATCTGAGTTGGCATGTTGCAGAGCTCCTGTTCCATGTATATTTCAGCATCCTATGGGAGAACAGGTACAAAAAATCCTACTCCCTCATCTGCAATGAATTCATCATATGAATTTATTGCATTCTTTTTAAGAAAGAATGCCCGAGACTATCGGTTGGGGCCAAGAAGATGATATCAAAGGTAGGCCATTGGTACTTAGATGAGTTTGACACCTACATCAAGGTTTTTGGGCCCACTAGAGCACCACATCTCCTACCAGCGCTTGTCTCTGACTAGCTTGTAGTGGGAGAGATATGCTACCATACCATCCTGCAAGGCTACAACACCACCCTAGTCAAGGAAAAGTAGCGGAAATTCATACCTTATGGTTTCCATGTAGATTTCTACTTGGAGAAGGACAACACTCAAGCCAAACAAGAAGGGTTGGACCAACTAGAATTCATATTCCAGATAGGCCGATTCCACAAGCATGATCCAAAAGGTCTAGTATTGAAACAAGCTTCACAGGTGTTGTCTTTCTAGCCATACGCCCATGATAAATTTGAAGATGAAGTCTTCACAAAAAATGCCCAAGACTGGGCTAAGGTGGTGGAAAGAATGGCAGACCTCAAAATGACCAGGTTCCCCTACTAGCTCCGGTGCAGGATAGAGGTTTCCTTATGACACAAGATGCAGGAGAAAGGGGGTTTCTCATGATAGAATAGGATCAACGAGTGATTGATTAGCTGCAAGATGACCCAAACCTCATAGGAATGATAGGGTCCCCTGCTAACAACCCAGATTAAATCCAGGCAGGCCCAAGTGGCCTTGAACTAATATACGTTGATGAAATCGTTGGGTTAGACATCCCTGAAATCACAACGCCATAGGCTATATCACCAGGGGATGTTTCAACTCAGGCGAAGATAGTTGGATCATCAAGGAGAACAATTGCATCAAACCCCCGTTGTGAATTGATAAACATCTATGATGATGAAGAGAGCCAAGAGGTATCCATGGTGACCCCTGTACAGATCATAGAAGAAAAAGATCCAGAGAAGAGATCTTCCCCAGCTCCCGATGCCCAAATTTGGAGCCCTTCACACAATGACCAGGAGGTCAAAAATATCTTAGACACTGAACCATTCAATCTACCAGAAAATCAAAAGGATAGTCTGACATATTAGCTAGGGTTGGGTGAACAAAAGGAAAAATATTCACAACAGGAAATTGACGTCTCAACGACTGATTATAAAGTAAGTACCAAGCCTACCCCTGACACCTCAATTTCAATTTGTACTCAACTTCCCGATGAGAAACAAACAAAAGACGGTCCATAGGAACACATGGAGGAAGTTCAAGAACCTAGTCTTGAACAAATATATACCATCGAGAGCCTGGGAAAAATGCTCACTTGGGGGGATCAACAAATACTTGAACCTGTGGATGAATTCGCTAACATGGATGTTATTTATTATGACCGAAAGAGGAAATATATCATGCAAAGAACCACCAAGAAGAAAAGGATCACTCTAGATCGCTCCATCCTCATCACCACAGAGGAAAATCAGATCAACAGAGAGCATGCCAAGACATCCGAACTTATCGGTGCATGGATGGAAATCACAGATGCCACCCTGGACAGAGTGAAAAGGCATGAAGAGGAGTTGGTTTCTTCTCTAAAATAATTGGAACATTTTCACCACTTGGTGAAATATTACCAGGACACCACATAGGCCACGGTGTTCCTAATAAGTGAATTCAAGGAGGCCTACAACAAATTTACAGATGAACAACACCTGTTCACTGCAATGATAGCTGAGCTTCAAGAAAACACCCTCATGGAACTGACAATGTGCAAGGATAAGGAGAGGTGGTACAAGAAATCACAACAAGCCATGGAGAGGATCGATTATATCAGCATGGTGCAACATGGCCGAGACACCGAAGAGCATGACATCTGGGTGCTAAGGGAAAGAAACATCGACCAGATAAGGAAATCAACTGAATATTGGGTTAAAATGGATCAATAACGTCATCGTTCAATCCAAGAGAAATGGGCCAAGTGCGAGAAAAGTTGGACCAAGATCAACCAACTAATTAAATACATCAGCCTCCCTAAATTTAGTGCACTCGATGACTTTGTTGACTTTCATGACATAGTCAAATATCACGTTGAATAGGACTCATCATGGGCTGAGAAAATAGTAAAGGTGGCAGACATGGCGTTAGGACAGGTGCAACAGTTCATGGAGCACCCGATCAAATCTCGATCCATGTTGCAGCAGTTAAGTGCCAGAATATTCAAGTATCGGGCACATGCAATAGAGATATGAGAGATCCTTTCAGCTCCAATGGAACAACATAGATTCTTGTATGCTAACACATGAGAGGATATCTTCGTCAAGTGGCTGAAGTATGAGAGGATTCATCCACTCAAATGTGACCATTTTATGACTCAGTGAAGACTGATAGAAGAAAGCGCCATGTGGTGAGTTTTGTTTTACTTAGCTACACTTTAATTGTTATTTTTAGTTAATAGTATGTTATAAATAGGAAGATCGACCTTTTAGTCAAAGGTCAATGATTTTTGCAAAGACCCTCATTTTTGGATTTTGTAAAGAACTATTTTAGAGCTACCTTAACTGAGAAGTATTGTTTAGGACCAAAGACAAGTTTGTGTTTTTCATCAAAAGTGTGTATGACTTGATGTGGAGAAGAATTATTTTTTATTTCATCTCATGAATGGATGCTATGATGAATAAGAGCTTATAACTCAGTTGATAAGTTATCTGATTCAATGTTTTATAGTTCTTGTCTTTAATGATGAAAATTAAATCATTGTGTTATTATGTGATTGATGATTAGAGTTAAGGAATTATTTTTTCTACCATCGTTTATTGCATGCATGTTTTCTTTCTCATAAATGATATCTCAGTCAATAATTGGAATACCAACAGGTTAATGTATTAGTACTAGGCCTATGGTAGAGAATCATTGTTTGCATGCTAGAGTAANTTTCATCTCATGAATGGATGCTATGATGAATAAGAGCTTATAACTCAGTTGATAAGTTATCTAATTCAATGTTTTATAGTTCTTGTCTTTAATGATGAAAATTAAATCATTGTGTTATTATGTGATTGATGATTAGAGTTAAGGAATTATTTTTTCTACCATCGTTTATCGCATGCATGTTTTCTTTCTCATAAATGATATCTCAGTCAATAATTGGAATACCAACAGGTTAATGTATTAGTACTAGGCCTATGGTAGAGAATCATTGTTTGCATGCTAGAGTAAAATGGCTATCCCAACCTCAGCCTTCTCTAGTAGTTAAGTTTTCCTAATTTGTTACTTAGTTGGTTTATACCTGCTTTTATCTTTTATCGATTCCACCTATAAGAGAAAATACAAAAAAGATAACACCCGAACTGAAGGAGAAGCCTTCATAAGAAAATGTAAATCCCATCGATTAATTGTCGGATCGCAAGATCTAGAGAACCGTTCCACTATTAAACGATGCAGAGTCTAATTGGGCCTTGGTGGTGGGTTTGGTTCCTGTTTTTGAGTTAAAGGTATTTAGGAATCCTCAACAGGTATCTATGAAGGCAAAAGAAAAATTAGCAAGGAAGCAGAGTCAGAGAAACGACTAGAAGAGTTCTAACAGAGGAGAAGGAATCACCAGAGAGAAGTTCCAGAAATCCAAGGGAGAATTTGGAGGATTTAATAGTCATACATATAGAGGAGGAATTTCTAGAGGAGGATACTCTAGAGGAAGGAATCCTTTTCCAAGAGGTAGAGAAAGAGGCAAAGGAGGATAAGTGAAGTGTTATTCTTGTAGGAAGCCAGGGCACATGTCTTGGGAATGTCGTGAAAAGAAGAATGCAGGAGTTAGAGAAACTCACATTTATGAGGTGCAATAGAGGAATGTGGATATGGAGATGAAAGCAGAAGAAATTGAAGAGGGAAGATTGCTCATGATGAGGAAAGATCTTATAAATCCAGAAAAAGAGGTATGAGAACTAGTCCAGAGGAACATGTTATTCATAATTGCTTTCAAGACTAGAGACAAAGTATGCAAGGTGATCATAGAAAGTGGGAGCATTGACAACTTAGTATCCATGGAGATAATGGAAAAGATAAAGTTGGAGATGACAACACATATGAGTCCATATAGGGTGTCGTRRTTTYAGAAAGGACATCAAGTCATGGTAAGTAGACAGTGTAAAGTTGAGTTTAAAATTGGTAGTTATAAGGATGAAGTTTTATGTGATGTCATACCCATGGATATTTTTCATGTTCTATTGGGGAKACCTTGTAAATATGACATGAATGTCATACATTATGGGAGGAAKAATACTTGTATCCTTGATAAAAATTGGTGTAAACATATGTTGTTTCCATCAGAAGATAAGGGAGTTAAAGAGGAGGCTAGTTCGAGTATACTTCTCATGARTGGGAAGGAACTCTTGAAGGRAGAAGAAGATCACCAGTATTKTAGTTTTAGGATATGAKATTTAAATATATATCTTGGAATGAGTTTCGTGGGTGCTCATAATTGTGAGGAAGTGATGCATGAGAAATCCAGGGAACAGGCCAAAGGGCCAAAGGTTTTTAAAACTAACAGTTTGTGTGTGATGGCAGGTGTAATAGAAGGATGTCCATTCGAGACTATCAAAGAAATGGAGAGTGGACAAAAGCCAAGTTTTATTCAAAAGGAAAAGAAAGAAGAGGAGGCCCACACAGTTGTGAGCCAAATAAATATTCAAGAGGAGCATTCAAGTTCCATACTCACTCAATAGGAGAAGGATTTGAAGATACAAGAGGATTGGTTAAACCATCCAAAGAACTCGAAACTGGCATATAGGTTAGTTTTTTCCCTACTTCTAATTTTTACATTGTCCTTTTCTCGGTTCTTTTCTCCTTAGGATCGACCCCATTGAATTACGACACTAACCTTCCTTGTTGATAAGTGTGTCATAATTTATGTGGTAGAGCCTTCCTTCTATGGGAATCCTAGTTAGAACCATGTTTTCCATTTGGTTCCCATGACGAAGTACTTCATAGACACAAGAGTTCCTTTTAGTCCCTCCATGACTTTGTGTTGAAGCCTCATCCTTCTTCATCATCATTTTTCCAGCCTATACCCATGAGACTCCCCTAAAGCATGGCTTGTTGTCTTTCAGGATCACTTAAACTTTGAAAGAAACATCTAATGAGACATTATTTATTATTTTCAGTCTCATTTGGATTACTTAAGAAAAGAAACACCCCTGGAGTCTTCTTTAAGCCCTTTTCAGACTCTCTAAAAATTGAAATTATTGTCAAGTGATCTTGTTGCCCTTCACGCTCGTCAAACTAAAATTTGAAGGCACATCTGTCCAATGGTAGTTTATCCATTTTTCGGTCTGAACGGTTAATTTATGAATAAAGATATTACCTAGGAGCTTTGATTCTCTAGGAGAGTATTCTCAGGCATAAGTTTAACCCTTTTCCAGGACTGGGGGACTAAATTTTCGAAAAAGAGCCATTCTCCCTAGTTTTGGTTTGTCTCCTTTTTGGGCCTTGGATATTATCTACAAAAAAGGAACCCCCTCGGAGTCCATAGTTAAGTTATTTTTGGACTCTCTAAATTTTGCAGAGTCTAATTGCGCCTTGGTGGTGGGTTTGGTTCCTATTGTTGAGTTAAAGGTATTTGTGACTCCTCAACAGGCAGCTCTGAAGGCAGAAGAAAAATTAGCAAAGAAGCGGAGTCAGAGAAACAACGGGAAGAGTCCTAACAGAGAAAAAGGAATCACCAGAGAGAAGTTTCAGAAATCCAAGGGAGAATTTGGAGGATTTAACAGTCATACATATAGAGGAGGAATTTCTAGAGGAGGATACTCTAGAGGAAGGAATCCTTTTCCAAGAGGTAGAGGAAGAGGCAAAGGAGGAGAAGTGAAGTGTTATTCTTGTGGGAAGTCGAGGCACATGTCTTGGCAATGTCATGAAAAGAAGAATGCAGGAGTTAGAGAAACTCACATTTCTAAGGTGCAATAGAGGAATGTGGATATGGAGACAAAAGCAGAAGAAATCGAAGAGGTAATATTGCTCATGATGAGGAAAGATCTCGTAAATCCAGAAAAAGACATATGAGAATTAGTCCAGAGGAACATGTTATTCATAATTTCTTTCAAGACTAGAGACAAAGTATGCAAGGTGATCATAGACAGTGGGAACATTAACAACTTAGTATCCATGGAGATAGTGGAAAATCTAAAGTTGGATATAACAACACATCTGAGTCCATATAGGGTGTCGTGGTTTCARAAAGGACATCAAGTCATGGTAAGTAGACAGTGTAAAGTTGAGTTTAAAATTGGTAKTTATAAGGATGAAGTTTTATGTGATGTCATACCCATGGATATTTTTCATGTTCTATTGGGGATACCTTGTAAATATGACATGAATGTTGTACATTATGGGAGGAAGAATACTTGTATCCCTGATAAAAATTGGTGTAAACATATGTTGTTTCCATCAGAAGATAAGGGAGTTAAAGAGGAGACTAGTTCGAGCATACTTCTCATGCATGGGAAGGAACTCTTGAAGGAAGAAGAAGATCACCAGTATTGTATTTTTAGGATATGAGAGATCAATATATATCTTGGAATGAGTTTTTTGGGTGCTCATAATTGTGAGGAAGTGATGCATGAGGAATCCACGGAAGAGGCCAAAGGTACAAAGGTTTTTAAAACTAACAGTTTGTGTGTGATGGCAGGTGTAACAGAAGAATGCCCATTCGAGACTATCAAAGAAAAGGAGAGTCGACAGAAGATAAGTTTTATTCAAAAGGAAAATAAAGAAGAGGAGGCCCACACAGTTGTGAGCCAAAGAAATATTCAAGAGGAGCATTCAGGTTCCATACTCACTCAATAGGAGAAGGATTTTAAGATGCTAGAGGATTAGTTAAACCATCCAAAGATAGAGGAAGACTACCAGAGGAATTCAATCATGAAGAATAGAAAAGGAAACCTTTAGGAAGGTAAAATTTCTGAAGAAGGAGAAACAACCAGTGGATAGCAACAACAACCTACAACAACAAAACAAATCATGAGAGCAAGAGAGAGTTGCTTCAAAATATCCAGCCAGGGGATAGGATGGATAAGGAATATGTGGATTTGAGAGGGTTGGTAGAAAGGTCAACCAAGGATACAAGAGAATACTATGGTGGTAAGCTCAATAAATCTCTACAACATATTATTTGGATACTATGAGAAAAACCTGCAAAAACAGGAGAACAACAACAACAACAAAAACAGAAAGGAAGAGAAGCAAATGGACAACTCCAAGTCAAATTTTGGGAACCTAGAGGATCACAACAACAACAGAGTCATGATCAAGAGCTCGTGATTTTTTTTTAGTAGAGTATGATGTAGGAGGATCATTGTCATCATTTAATGTGTCAAGGTGGAAGATGACTCAACATCCAGTGCAACACACTTAACTCATTTGGATTCCAAGATGGGTGCATCACTTTAAATTTTGAAAAGTTTGTAATTAAAGATCTCATGAGATGTTTAATCTTGAGCCATTGTATGTGATCTAGGAGATTGTAATTCCCTTTAATGCTTGTAGGATTGTACATATTTTGAGTGCCGACTCATATTTGGATTGTAATTATCCATTTATTGTAATAAGCCTAGTGGTAGGATGATTTTAATTGTGATATGAAATCACTAGAATAGTCTGGAGGGAAGGCTTGAGAAGCCCCTTCATGTATAAATCAATGTAATCTATGAACAAAAGAGGTTGGAAAAAGAAGCTGAAAGTTGTTGAAGGTTGTTGAAATCATTGTAAATATTTGTTGAAGTGATATAGAAGAGGAGAATTGTTTTCAATCTCTGAGATTTATTATCTTTGAGTAATTGGGTAAATGCCATGTTATTTATCTCTATGTTTCTATGTGTGTGCACCTAAATGGTTGGTTTAATGAATCCTTAATTTTAATTTGAGTTTCGATTGTTTCTCTTCTAAAATCTCGGTGCAAGGAGTACACAACACTCACACAAGGAGTGTGGAGGCCGAACCGTCTTTAGGTTCAAATAGCTCAAGAGATAAATCATAAGTTTACACAAAGCAAGCGTAAGGAGTGTGCCTATGCTTAGAGGAGTATAAAATCTTAGAAGCAATACTAGTGAAAAGAGTGCATAGAGTCAACACTTTGTTAAGTATTGAAAAATATCAGAGCAGAGATAGTGCAAGGAGTGTCCAAGTGACTTTTTTAAAGTCGCAATATCAGAGGAGAGATAGCACAAGGAGTACGTCAAGGTGACTTCTTTTAAGTCCCAATATCAGGAGGGAAGCACAAAGTGTGTGCCAAGGTTCGATTCATTTAAAAAATATATCAAGGAGGGATAATGAAATTAAGTATTCAATAGGAGAAATATCTTTGCTTTTAGTCAAGTGGACGAGATTTTTTTGGAATAAGTTAGAATCCCTCGGATCCATTGGACGAAAGAGAAGGAGCACGAATGTGAAAAACCCAAGTCCTTCGTACTTGACTGCTCCAAACAAATTTAAGTTGTTTTTGTAAGTGAGGCAGAATCCCCAAAGTTCCAAAGTCCTGGAGTGAATCTACACCGTAGATCACTAGGAGAGTGTGATCTAAAAATGAAAAAGACTTGAAAAACTTGAATAATTATTGCAAGTTAAATGTTATGTGTTTAAAGCAACAGGATCAATTTGCAACACATAATTAAGGATTACTTATGCAAANTTATAAGGATGAAGTTTTATGTGATGTCATACCCATGGATATTTTTCATGTTCTATTGGGGATACCTTGTAAATATGACATGAATGTTGTACATTATGGGAGGAAGAATACTTGTATCCCTGATAAAAATTGGTGTAAACATATGTTGTTTCCATCAGAAGATAAGGGAGTTAAAGAGGAGACTAGTTCGAGCATACTTCTCATGCATGGGAAGGAACTCTTGAAGGAAGAAGAAGATCACCAGTATTGTATTTTTAGGATATGAGAGATCAATATATATCTTGGAATGAGTTTTTTGGGTGCTCATAATTGTGAGGAAGTGATGCATGAGGAATCCACGGAAGAGGCCAAAGGTACAAAGGTTTTTAAAACTAACAGTTTGTGTGTGATGGCAGGTGTAACAGAAGAATGCCCATTCGAGACTATCAAAGAAAAGGAGAGTCGACAGAAGATAAGTTTTATTCAAAAGGAAAATAAAGAAGAGGAGGCCCACACAGTTGTGAGCCAAAGAAATATTCAAGAGGAGCATTCAGGTTCCATACTCACTCAATAGGAGAAGGATTTTAAGATGCTAGAGGATTAGTTAAACCATCCAAAGATAGAGGAAGACTACCAGAGGAATTCAATCATGAAGAATAGAAAAGGAAACCTTTAGGAAGGTAAAATTTCTGAAGAAGGAGAAACAACCAGTGGATAGCAACAACAACCTACAACAACAAAACAAATCATGAGAGCAAGAGAGAGTTGCTTCAAAATATCCATCCAGGGGATAGGATGGACAAGGAATATGTGGATTTGAGAGGGTTGGTAGAAAGGTCAACCAAGGAGACAAGAGAATACTATGGTGGTAAGCTCAATAAATCTCTACAACATATTATTTGGATACTATGAGAAAAACCTGCAAAAACAGTAGAACAACAACAACAACAAAAACAGAAAGGAAGAGAAGCAAATGGACAACTCCAAGTCAAATTTTGGGAACCTAGAGGATCACAACAACAACAACAACAACAACAGAGTCATGATCAAGAGCTCGTGATTTTTTTTTAGTAGAGGAGTATGATGTAGGAGGATCATTGTCATCATTTAATGTGTCAAGGTGGAAGATGACTCAACATCCAATGCAACACACTTAACTCGTTTGGATTCCAAGATGGGTGCATCACTTTAAATTTTGAAAACTTTGTAATTAAAGATCTCATGAGATGTTTAATCTTGAGCCATTGTATGTGCTCTAGGAGATTGTAATTCCCTTTAATGCTTGTAGGATTGTACATATTTTGAGTGCCGACTCATATTTGGATTGTAATTATCCATTTATTGTAATAAGCCTAGTGGTAGGATGATTTTAATTGTGATATGAAATCACTAGAATAGTCTGGAGGGAAGGCTTGAGAAGCCCCTTCATGTATAAATCAATGTAATCTATGAACAAAAGAGGTTGGAAAAAGAAGYTGAAAGTTGTTGAAGGTTGTTGAAATCATTGTAAATATTTGTTGAAGTGATATAGAAGAGGAGAATTGTTTTCAATCTCTGAGATTTATTATCTTTGAGTAATTGGGTAAATGCCATGTTATTTATCTCTATGTTTCTATGTGTGTGCACCTAAATGGTTGGTTTAATGAATCCTTAATTTTAATTTGAGTTTCGATTGTTTCTCTTCTAAAATCTCGGTGCAAGGAGTACACAACACTCACACAAGGAGTGTGGAGGCCGAACCGTCTTTAGGTTCAAATAGCTCAAGAGATAAATCATAAGTTTACACAAAGCAAGCGTAAGGAGTG
This sequence comes from Picea glauca, assembly GCA_000966675.3. Classification (NCBI taxonomy): domain Eukaryota; kingdom Viridiplantae; phylum Streptophyta; class Pinopsida; order Pinales; family Pinaceae; genus Picea; species Picea glauca. The sequence continues at coordinate 2,235 of JZKD02S0466367.1, read as the reverse complement.
TGCCTATGCTTAGAGGAGTATAAAATCTTAGAAGCAATACTAGTGAAAAGAGTGCATAGAGTCAACACTTTGTTAAGTATTGAAAAATATCAGAGCAGAGATAGTGCAAGGAGTGTCCAAGTGACTTTTTTAAAGTCGCAATATCAGAGGAGAGATAGCACAAGGAGTACGTCAAGGTGACTTCTTTTAAGTCCCAATATCAGGAGGGAAGCACAAAGTGTGTGCCAAGGTTCGATTCATTTAAAAAATATATCAAGGAGGGATAATGAAATTAAGTATTCAATAGGAGAAATATCTTTGCTTTTAGTCAAGTGGACGAGATTTTTTTGGAATAAGTTAGAATCCCTCGGATCCATTGGACGAAAGAGAAGGAGCACGAATGTGAAAAACCCAAGTCCTTCGTACTTGACTGCTCCAAACAAATTTAAGTTGTTTTTGTAAGTGAGGCAGAATCCCCAAAGTTCCAAAGTCCTGGAGTGAATCTACACCGTAGATCACTAGGAGAGTGTGATCTAAAAATGAAAAAGACTTGAAAAACTTGAATAATTATTGCAAGTTAAATGTTATGTGTTTAAAGCAACAGGATCAATTTGCAACACATAATTAAGGATTACTTATGMAAAATACACATAGACAACAGCATAAACATAGAACATAAACACATGTGCACAACAATTGATAAAGGAGTTCACCCCTCTTATGGGCTACATCTCCTGGTCCAGCTTCCAATGGGTCATTATTATTAATTTCTCAAAAAGTGCTCAAAAAAATGTCTTACAATGCTCAAATTGACAAACCGACTGCTCCAATGGCTTCCCAATGTCCCAACACCCCTGTCTGGGCTCTTTTAGCACCTCAATCGGTCGAAAAATGAGAAAGATAGGCCTCCTAGAAGTCTCCTTCTCCAAGCTTGTTGTCTCTGGTTCTACAATTCGTACCCCCCTTCAACAAACCTAGCTCACACGCTCTTTTAAGCGTAAAAACCCAGCACCTGGCGCAACCGCACCAACGGTGCAAACCGTAGAATGGTTAAGGCACCTCCAGTCCCTAACCGCCTAGGCATATGGCCATGTGACCTTGCACATTGGCAAATGGTGGTTATACCTGTTATAACCGTGCAACTTCCAGTTTGGGGTCACATGTGGTTTCAAACCCACGCCAACATTTAACACACGGTTATATGAAACCACGGGTCTTGGTTTCAAACCCCGCGCCAATCATTTAACACACGGTTATATATATATACAATGCAATACAATGCAATGCAATACAATACAATGCAATGCGCGCGCGCCAAACGGTCGGGCTATATGTTATATGTTGGGTCATATGTAATACAAAACGACCACAGGTCGGGGCTTAGCCCCGGCCCGACCCCCCGCCCGATATACAACACCATAAACATAAATAAATGTGAACTCATATCCATTACAAGGAACATACGGTGGCCTATTGGCCGAGCGGTCGTATGAAGGTGTTATAATGGGGAGGAGGTCCGGGGGTTGAACCCCGCGGACTCCCAATATACTTTTTATACAACCAAATAAACCAATAATGAGGGGGACACGTGGCACCCAGGGATTGGGCCACGTGTCCTCATATTACTTGCCACCAACCAGACACGTGTCACCACCCGATTCGCCAGCAACCAAGCAATAAAAAACTGCCACGTCATCACCGTATGGCCTGTACGGTCCTGCCACGTCACCGTACGGACTGCACGGACAGGTACAGTCAACATCCAAAAATTTTGCCTGTTTGGCTTGGTGAACAGATCGTGATATCTCCTCCATACGGACTTCGTTTGAGAAAGTAAATATACCACCGAAATCAGGAAGACGAGACGGACGCAAAGGCATTATTTTCGTCTCATTCCGAGCACTTTGAAAATTGAGCAAAATTTGATCCCTGATCATTTGGAGTCTGTATGAAAATGTTATGACTCTTTTACTCAGAACACTTGTTTATTGACTAGTTTCAGGACTGGTCACAAACCCTATATTCCACAGAGTGTATCTCCATAATTATAGTGAATCAAGAGATGAACTTTTTACCAGAGGTACCTTGATATGTCTTCTCAATACCATATATATTTCACCATCTAAATCATTCTAGAAAATTTTTTTATAGCAAAAATGGTAAGATGACCTGAAAATAACATACCTTAGAACACATCACCAAAAGACTTCATCCTCCCTTGAAATCCAACCTTCTTTTACTTCTTCTTCCCTCTGA
>JZKD02S0466355.1:272965-299924 GCA_000966675.3 Picea glauca | reverse complement strand
GAATAACAATTCCAACAGTGTTTGGGAGAGCTTTGCCAATCCTACTGATACCCTTTTGGTTAATCAGACTTTAGGGGTGGGACAGAGCCTCCACATGTATCCTTATTCATTCACCCTGGAGTCCAGTGGCAATTTCACATTGAAATGGAGGAACAATATCACATACTGGAATCAGGGTGCCCCTAATGGCTCCAGAGCACGTCTAAACAATCAAGGGATTTTTACACTCTTTAATTCTTCTGATATTTAGATCTGGATTGCATACAACAACGATTACACCGATGCCTCGATCACATTGTGAAGGATCACGCTTGAATCAAATGGGAATTTGAGGTCCTATGGGTGGTTTAAAAACTCAGGACCATGGCAATTGGGTTGGAGTGCAGTAAAAGACCAATGCCAAGTGTATGGATGGTGTGGGAACTTTGGAGTGTGTGTTTACAATCACACAGTCCCGTACTGCATGTGCCCATCCGTAGATTTTGTACCCATAGATCCCAAGGATCCCACACAAGGGTGCATAAGAAAGCAGGACATTGCAGGGTGTCTAAAAAGAGCATGGTTGTATTGAACAATACTGTATTTTTTTCTTATCCTCCAGAATCAGAGTGACGGTCTGAGATATACAATTTCGGCAGTACAGATTGTGAGCAGAACTTCCGAAATAACCCGAAGTCTGCAGGTGGGTTTTCTCTATTGCCGGGACTGGAAACCTGATGTCCGCAGGTGGGCTTAAGCCAAAGGCATAAGCATCGGTTCGAACAGATTCAGTTGCGTAATGAGGAGAATAGACTAACTATTACGTGTATGAAGTGAGTAAGACCCACCACCCCAATAATCCCCGTGGAAAAGATCTCGAAGAGCAGGCCAACCCAATATAAGCAACAAACGACATGGATAACAAGTAGCTAGGAAGGAAGCCAACAAGGTACAGTACAGAGGCGCGAACCCTTACTGTACAGGTTGAGGGAACGTGACTGAAAGAAGGTAGGTAAGCCAACCTCAGTGAATGACTGAGCCGCCTTCAATAACTTTCTGGCCAAGGCAACCTGAGGGAATGGGTAAGCCAGGGTTGCTGAATGTCCAGGTCTAGAAGTCTTTGTCTTCCTGTGTTCTCACAACATCATCGAGTTCAACAAAATATTTCGGTAAGCAATATTCTGAGACTCTGCTTTCTGCTAGGTTGTGTGATTGCACCTTCTTATTGTGCCTCAGGATTCTAGGATTCTACTTGTGACTAGGATTCTTCTGGCCATTAGGAAATGAAAGAAGAATGTCTATACTATATTGCAGGCATAATTATAGAAATCGGTTGGGGCTACTGTTTGAGCACATATAGAGAAGTATTATAAAAATCGGTTGGGGCGGGGCTACTGTCTGAGCACATATAGAGGAGAGGAAGGAAAGCACATATAGAGGAAGACTTATACTGTCTGAGCACATATAGAGGAGAGGAAGGAAAGCAAATATAGAGGAAGACTTATAGAAATCGGTTGGGGCGGGGCTGCTGTCTGAGCACATATAGAGGAGAGGAAGGAGAGGTTGGGGCTACTGTCCGAGTCTAAGCACATATAGGGGAGAGGAAGAAGAGGTTGGGGTTTACTGTCTGAGTCTGAGCACATACAGGGGAGAGGAAGAAGAGATGCCTGAGTCTGAGCACATATAGGGGAGAGGAAGAAGAGGTTGGGTTTTATTGTCTGAGGACACTTTGCATAGTTGTGAATGACACTTTGCATATCAGTGAATGAACATGAGCAGGTGTGGGAGTTTGAAGAACAGGTGTGGGAGTATGTGTCAATTCCATTGAGTGTATCTTTCTTTAAATTGCAAGAGGTTAAGATTGGGAAAATTCTCCTCTAATATTTAACATTTAATGATATCAAGTAATGTTAGACTTAACATTTAAGTCTACCATTACTTGACTTGCTAGAAATTATTGGTTAAATTTATGTTTGAATCTCCTTTTAAGCTAAGGTATAGTCTGCCTCTTCCTCGGGAAGAGGCCAAATAAAACCTTCAATTTAAAACTTAGAATTTTCTTAAAATAAGTTATATGAATTTTCAAATGAAGTTTATGATTTGTAAATTCTTTTATCTTAAAACATTGAAAAGTCATTAGTTTATATGCAAAACTAAAATTAATAAAAGAAAAAAGAATCGAGTATTATTCGTCCCTACACCTACAACCCAAACTAATAAAAACTAATAAAAGAAAGAAAAATCGATTACTATTAGTCCCTACAGCCAGAAGGGCAGGGACTAATAAGTCAAATGCATAAGGTGCACCCCTTTCCTTACAGTTTCAAGGTTCATACCAAAAAAAATCATATGATGGCTGAAACTTGAAAAATACTTTATTGCCAATAATTTATGTAATTGTCAACTTTCAAATAATTCCAGAGTTTGAACACTAAACTTCAGTGCCTGCGTCCATGCCAATGGCCGATTTTAGGTTTTAAGATTATTTGATTCGAAAGGAAGATACTCTATGGAACTTTCTTACTTGCTGAGGGAGAGTGGAGAGGCGGAAATTTAGTGCTTTCGAGTGATAAAATCGATTCACTTGAATGACGCCTTGCAAATTTGTGGACAGTGGCGAAATAAGAATGAACTCGTGCAACAAGCAATTGGGACTCAATGGCTATGAATCTAGCAAATGGGGAAACCCATGTGAGGAGGGCCAAGTTGCTGTCAAAGTGCTGTAGCTACGTTCTGAATACACAGGAGCAACCGCTTCTTAGACATCTGTCATGCACCAAGCATAGATCTGAAGGAGAAAATATCTCTTTCATGCACTGATCATATATTATATGAAAGAGAAATATCAACCACGTTAGCGATCAAAAGGTGATCAGTGGTGCTAGGGCGCAATGAACAGATCAAGCTTTGCTGCTCATTAAGCGCCACAAGAAGAGGGAGGGCGAGCTCGAATCGGTGTAGTAGATCTCTCAAATAATTGGTCTTTCAATTGAATTGATCAGATAGTTTGAAGACAACACACTTTTTGTTTACGAGCTTCATGATGCCGCTCTGAGCAATGGCTTATATTCAATCATGAGGTTCACTGTGTTGAAATGTGCCAACTAATTTCCAAGGGTTTTTGGGATATGGTGGATTTCTTGACTCTTAAAATTTTGGAGTTAGTTGAACCAAATCAGCTAAAAATATAGAATATGGATAGATGTAATTGTTTGAATAATTTGTATAATTATTTGATCAATTTGTATAACTATATGATAGATAATATATATATTAATGCCTATAAAGACAAATGCAATATGGTATGAGTGTGAGATTTGCAAATCCGTGTTTGATTGTTATAATTTTCCATAAAAATATGCTCCGAGAAGCTCAGTTGAGTCCACTCAATCACTCTATCCAATCGATCAATCATCAATCAATCACTTGATCACTCACTCATTCCAATCACTCTCTTGTTGTACTTCCTAAGCAATTAATGAGGCGAGTGGTCTAGGGCTAAAATGTCTAACTCTATAGGTGTATACGTAGTGTGTGCTTGCTTAATGTATGTGACAGTGTAAGTGTCTAGGTATAAAATGTTTAGCTCTATAGGTGTATACGTAGTGTGTGATATTGTAAGTAAGCTGGTTGGGTGAAAGAGTTTTAACAAGTAAATTTTTGTGTTTTTTTGTGTGTGATTGTTGTTGTGTTCTATTTACCATTAAATCTTGTTGAGTTTATGTTTTTGTTGCCCAATAAGTAGTATTAAATCTTGAGGAGAAGAGAATTCTGATTGTTGGGAAGAGCAAAGGATTTGCATGTTCGTGAGGAAAACCAACAAGTTCATTTGCGCGCAGAGGAAGAAAGAGTCGAGTAGTTCTGTCTGTGAGAAGGTCATTTCCGGGCCAAGGGTTCGAGCGTCTGCTGGTTTCGGGCGCAGAAGAGGAGGAGGTCGCCCACAGAAGAGGAACGCCACTCGCTGGAAGAGGGCCTTACACCGTTCTCTTTTCTCTCTGTCAAAGGTTAGTTCGGGATCACAATAAAACATTTGTTTGCAAACTCAAGAATCATTGTATGGCCTAAGGTAACTAGACAATGGTACACGATGTTTGATTCCTTCATGGTGAGCCAAATTTTACAAGAAGCGAGTATAACCATTGTATTTATAGTATATTTATTATCTTGGCATTAAATGCTATGCTTGTTGCAAGAAAAAACATGTTTGAGATCAACAGGTTGGCTGAATTGGTTAGAAAGTTTGATATGAATGATCTAGGAGCAGCGAAACAAATCTTGGGCATGGAAATACACATGGACAAGAAAGATGGTAAGCTTTGGTTATCACAACAAAAGAAATTCGGTATGAATAATGTGAAACTGGTAAAATCCCTTTAGCTTTCCATTGTAAGTTTTCTTCATGTTTATGTCCTAACTAATGAACAAGAAAAGGGTTATATTTCTCGAGTATCGTATGTTAGTAGAAAGTTTGATGTATGCAATGAAATGGTCAGTATTTCACATGTAGTTGGTGTTGTCAATAGACACATGGAAAAACTAGGTGAAGAGCATGGAAATGGGTGCTTCAATATCTTAGAAGAAAAGAAGCACAAGTATCACCTACACTGGTTGCGGTGATTTAGTATATGGTTATGATTCAAGAGATTTGGACAAGAGGAGACCTACCTCATATTATGTCTTGCAAGAATGCAAGGATCTATTGGGTAAGTTTGGACAAGTACATGGTGAGGTGTTCTGTGGTGTTCAAAGTGTGTTGTGCATTTGACTAATAGTCCAACGTATCAAAATGGGACAATGCATCATTTTATAAGACAAGTTACCAATAGAGGTAAAATGGTCCATACTGGAGCAAATCATGCAAACATGTTCACATAATAGTACTGTTAGAGAAGTTGTGTAGCTGTGATGGTGTTTAGATTCTCTTGACTTGCAAGGAAGGTAATGAATACATTTGGGCATGATATATCAGGTAAATTGTTGTCAAGGTGGAAATTTTTAAAATGTGCCAACTGATTTCCCATGATTTTTGGGATATGGGTAGATTTCTTGACTCCTAGAAATCTGTAGTTAGTTGAACTAAATCAACTAAAAATAGAATATGGATAAGTGTAACTGTTTGATTAATTTGTGTAAATGTTTGATCAGTTTTGGATCAATTTGTGTAACTGTGTGATAGATTCTATATATCTATGCATGCCAGTAGAGGCAAAGGCACAATGTGGAATGAGTGTGAGGTTTGCAAGCCTGTCTTTGGTTGTTGTAATTATCCCTTGATCAATAAGAATACCGATTATCATTTCCCCGTGGATGTTTCCCTTTAAATGGATTTACCACGTAAATCACTGTGTTCTTTGTGTGTGATTGATGTTGTGTTTTATTTTCCATTAAATCTTGTTGAGTTTATGCTTCCGCTACCCAATAGATTGCGATCACAATTTATCCATTGTTAGGCTTCATCTCTCTATGAGTAGCAGGCAGTGTATGTTATATGCATGGGAAGTCTACGTGGATGGCAGAGAACCATGAAACCACAAATTACTTGAATTCCATGCAGATTTATAAAATGGCAGTTAGCTTAGAAAGCATTGTCCGCACAACCAAGTAAATGACGGTTAAATTAGAAAGCATGACGGTTAAAGAGTTTTACCAAGTAAATTATTGTGTTCTTTGTGTGTGAGGAGAAGAGAATTTTGATCGCTGGGAATCAATGAGCGGAGAAGAAAGAACTGTTTGTGAGGAAAACTGATGAGTTCATTTGCGCGTAGAGGAAAAAAGAGCCGAGCAGTTATGTCCGTGAGAAGGTCATTTTCAGAGTCAAGGGTTCGGGTGTCTGCTTGTTTCATGAGCAGAAGAGGAGGAGGTTGCCCGCAAAAGAGGAACGCCACTCACTGGAAGAGGGCCTTACACCATTCTTTTTTCTCTCTGTCAAATTTTCTGAAGCCTTGGAGCCCGCGAAGGTCTGTTCCACCTGCTTGTGGAGGTGGAGAAACTCATTATCCATTGGAGGTGTATGTATATTTAAGAAAGCAAAAATTGATTTTAAAATGTACACCCGATTTTCCCTTTTATATGCAGAGAGAAAGTCTACCCATTTTTTAAAAGTCCACCCTTTTCTTATATATATATATATAATTTATTTGATTTGTGTCACGACAAGAATAACTTTGAGCTATGGAAGCTTAAGATGTGGGATTTTCTTGTGCAACAAGGATTGCAAAATGCAATGGCGGGAAAGACAAAGAAGCCAGCATGCATGATAGACGAGGACTGTGAAGAGTTTGATTCAAGAACCCTTAGTACCATTCATTTGTGTTTGGCAAATGAAGTTTTGTTTATTGGGTCACCTATGAAGATGTGGGGGGCATGTATGTTGGGTTAACCTTGACTCGGTGAAAGAGTTAACGAGTTAAATCAGTAAGTGATGAAGGCTTACTTGGTTGGCTTGACTGGATTGGGTCAAGGGAATGCTCATGTTAAGGTGGAGCACTGAGATTCCATTGTAAAGTCTGTGGAGGTGAGCGACACATGTTCACTTGGGTCGGCTTGGCTAGATTTGTTCAAGGATTTTTAAATGCAATATTCGAGGTGGAGCAATGTGTCTAGGTTAGAAATGTGGGTCTGTAGAAAGGCTAATGCGTTTAGATATTTGTAGCGAAATGAACATTGGCAAGTCTATCAAGTGTTTGAGAAAATATGATGAAGGTAGGTTGATGTCCATGGAACTTGGGAATTATAGCAAGGAAGATGGGATCGAAAGGGCATGTTCAGTAATGTCAAGTTGTAGAAATAATTGTGGACATAAGCAATTGTGCTATTTGGTAATTCGGTCACAATTGGTTGCAAAATAATAAAATATTTCAGAAGAGGTATGAACATGTCATCTTGTGATTACTCAAATGTGAAATTATTTGGTTGTGATGCTTATGCTTTTATCAACATTCTAAGTAAGAACCAAATCAAACAGGTAGATCTTTGATATGGTGATGATGTTAAGGGATGCGGATTGTGGGATCCTATTGCCCACAAAATCATCATGGATAGAGATGAAGTGTTTGATGAATCTCCTTTTATAAAATCAAACATAGTAAAATATGAAAGGTTCAAAGCATTACTGGTAGCATAAGGGTATTTGGAAGGTATTGATTTCCATGAAAGTTTCTCACCAGTTGTTAAAATCTTGTTTCTATTCATATTGTGGTAACACTAGTTGTGTTACTTGATCTTGAATTAGTACAACTAGATGTTCAGTACAACTAGTTGTGTTACTTGATCTTGAATTATTTCAAGGAAGCTAGGATATAAAGGGCATGTTCAGTAATGTCAAGTTGTAGCAATAGTTGTGGGCATAAACAATTGTGCTATTTGGTAACTCGGTCACCATTGGTTGCAAAAGACTAGAAGATTTCAGAACATGTATGAACATGTCATCTGGTGATTACTCAAATGTGAAATTATTTGGTTGCGATGCTTATGTTTTTATCAACATTCTAAGTAGGAATCAAATCAAACATGTAGATCTTTGATATGGTGATGATGTTAAGGGATGCAGATTGTGGGATCCTACTAGCCACAAAATCATCATGGATACAAATGAAGTGTTTGATGAATCTCCTTTTATAAAATCAAACAAAGTTTCTCACCAGTTGTTAAAATCTTGTTTCTATTCATGTTGTGGTAACACTAGTTGTGTTACTTGATCTTGAATTAGTACAGCTAGATGTTAAAAAGGTTTTACATGGAGTTTTTAGATTAGGAGATGTATATGGAACAACCAGAAATGTTAGTTCAATATCATAATAAAACATTTGTTTGCAAACTCGGGAATCATTGTATGACCTAAGGTAACCAGACAATGGTACAAGATGTTTGATTCCTTCATGGTGAGCCAAAGTTTACAAGAAGTGAGTATAACCATTTTATTTATGGTATATTTATTATCTTGGCATTTAATGTTATGCTTGTTGCAAGAAAAAACATGTTTGAGATGAACATGTTGCCTCAATTGGTTAGAAAGTTTGATATGAATGATCTAGGAGCAACGGAACAAATCTTGGGCATGGAAATACACATGGACAAGAAATATGGTAAGCTTTGGTTATCACAACAAAAGAAATTTGGTATGAATAATGTGAAACCGATCAAATCCCTTTGGCTTTCCATTGTATTTTTTCTTCAGGTTTATGTTCTAACTAATGAACAAGAAAAGGGTTATTTTTCTTGAATATTGTCTGCTAGTAGGACGTTTGATGTATGCAATGAAATGGTTAGCATTTCACATGTAGTTGGTGTTGTCAGTAGACACATGAAAAAACCAGGTGAAGAGCATGGAAATGTGTGCTTCAATATCTTAGAAGAATAGAAGCACAAGTATCACCTACACTGGTTGCAGTGATTTAGTATATGGTTATGATTCAGGAGATTTGGACAAGAGGAGACCTACCTCAGGTTATGTCTTGCAAGAATGCAAGGATCTATTGGGTAAGTTTGGACAAGTACATGATGAGGTGTTCTGTGGTGGTCAAAGCATTGTGCATTTGACTAATAGTCCAACGTATGAAAATGGGACACTGCATCGTTTTATAAGACAAGTTACCAATAGTGGTAGAATGGTCCATACTGGAGAAAATCATGCAAACATGTTCACATAATAGTACTGTTAGAGAAGTTGCGTAGTTGTGATGGTGTTTGGATTCTCTTGACTTGCAAGGAAGATGATGAATAAATTTGGGCATGATATATCAGGTAAATTGTTGTCAAAGTGGAAATTTTTAAAATGTGCCAACTAATTTCCCATGATTTTTGGGATATGGGTAGATTTCTTGACTCCTAGAATTCTGCAGTTAGTTGAACCAAATCAACTAAAAATAGAATATGGATAAGTGTAACTGTTTAATTAATTTATGTAAATATTTGATCAGTTTGGGATCAATTTATGTAACTATGTGATAGATTCTATATATTTATGCATGCAAGTAGAGGCAAAGGCACAATGTGGAATGAATGTGAGGTTTGCAAGCCTGTCTTTGGTTGTTGTAATTCTCCCTTGATCAATAAGAATACCGATTATCATTACCCCATGGATGTTTCCCTTTAAATGGTTTTACCACGTAAATCACCGTGTTCTTTGTGTGTTATTGATGTTGTGTTTTATTTTCCATTAAATCTTGTTGAGTTTATGCTTCCGCTGCCCAATAGATCTCTATCACAATTTATCCATTGTTAGGCTTCGTCTCTCTATGTGTAGTATCTAGTGGATGTTATATGCATGGGAAGTTTGCGTGGATGGTAGAGAACCATGAAACCACAAATTACTTGAATTCCATGCAGATTTATAAAATTGCGGTTAACTTAGAAAGCATTGTCTGCACAACCAAGTAAATGACGATTAACTTAGAAAGCATGATGGTTAAAGAGTTTTACCAAGTAAATTGTTGTGTTCTTTGTGTGTGAGGAGAAGAGAATTTTGGTCGCTGGGAATCAGTGAGCGGAGAAGAAAGAACTGCTCGTAAGGAAAACCGACGAGTTCATTTGTGCGCAGAGGAAAAAAGAGCCGAGTAGTTCTGTCTGTGAGAAGGTCATTTATGGAGCCAAGGGTTCGGGTGTCTGTTGGTTTCATGAGCAGAAGAGGAGGAGGTCACCCATAGAAGAGGAACACCACTCACTAGAAGAGGGCCTTACGCTGTTCTTTTTTCTCTCTGTCAATTTTTCTGAAGCCTTGGAGCCGGCGAAGGTCTGTTCCACCTTCTTGTGGAGGCGGAGCAACTCGTTACCCATTGGAGGTGTATGTATATTTAAGAAAGGAAAAATTGATTTTAAAATGTACACCTGATTTTCCCTTTTATATATAGAGAGAAAGTCCCCCCATTTTTTATAAGTCCGCCCTTTTCTTTTAAAATATAGATATATATATATATATATATATATATATATATATATATATATATATATATATATATATCAAAATAATTTATTTGATTTGTGTTGCGACAATAATAACTTTGAGCTATGGAAGCTTAAGATGTGGGATTTTCTTGTGAAACAAGGATTGCAAAATGTATTGGCGGGAAAGGCAAAGAAGCCAACACGCATGAAAAACAAGGAATGTGAAGAGTTTGATTCAAGAACCCTTAGTACCATTCATTTGTGTTTGGCAAATGAAGTTTTGTTTATTGGGTCACCTATGAAAAGTCTAGACATAGATTTAGGTAGATTGAAGATGTGGGGGGCATGTATGTTGGGTTAACCTTGATTCGGTAAAAGAGTTAACGAGTTAAATCGATAAGTGATGAAGGCTTACATGGTTGGATTGACTGGATTGGGTCAAGGGAATGCTCATGTTAAGGTGGAGCACTGAGACTCCATTGTAAAGTCCGTGGAGGTGAGTGACACATGTTTACCTTGGCCGGCTTGGTCATATTTGGTCAAGGTTTTTTAAATGCAATATTCGATGTGGAGCAATGTGTCTAGGTTAGAAATGTGGGTCTGTAGAAAGGTTGATGCGTTTAGATATTTGTAGTGAAATGAACATTGGAAAGTCTATCAAGTGTTTGAGAAAATATGATGAAGGTAGGTTGATGTCCATGGAACTTGGGAATTATTGCAAGGAAGCTGGGATCGAAAGGCCATGTTCAGTAATGTCAAGTTGTAGAAATAATTGTGGACATAAGCAATTGTGCTATTTGGTAAATCGGTCACCTTTGGTTGCAAAAGAATAGAATATTTTAGAAGAGGTATGAACATGTCATCTTGTGATTACTCAAATGTAAAATTATTTGGTTGTGATGCTTATGTTTTTATGAGCATTCTAAGTAGGAATAAAATCAAATAGGTAGATCTTTTATATGGTGATGCTGTTAAGGGATGTAGATTATGGGATCCTACTACCCCAAAAATCATCATGGATAAAGATGAAGTGTTTGATGAATCTCCTTTTATAAAATCAAACACAGTAAAATATGAATGGTTCAAAGCATTACTGGTAGCATAAGGTTATTTGGAAGGTATTGATTTCCATGAAAGTTTCTCACCAGTTTTTAAAATCTTGTTTCTATTCATGTTGTGGTAACACTAGTTGTGTTACTTGATCTTGAATTAGTACAACTAGATGTTCAGTACAACCAATTGTGTTACTTGATCTTGAATTATTTCAAGGAAGCTAGGATCGAAAGGGTATTTTCAGTAATGTCAAGTTGTAGCAATAGTTTTGGGCATAAGCAATTGTGCTATTTGGTAACTTGGTCACCATTGGTTGCAAAAGAATAGAAGATTCCAGAAGAGGCATGAACATTTCATTTGGTGATTACTCAAATGTGAAATTATTTGGTTGTGATGCTTATGTTTTTATCGACATTTTAAGTAGGAATCAAATAAAATAGGTAGATATTTGATATGGTGATGATGTTAAGGGATGCAGATTGTGGGATCCTACTGGTGACAAAATCATCATGGATACAGATGAAGTGTTTGATGAATATCCTTTTATAAAATCAAACATAGTAAAATATGAAAGGTTCAAAGCATGACAGGTAGCATAAGGGTATTTAGAAGGTATTGATTTCCATGAAAGTTTCTCACCAGTTGTTAAAATCTTGTTTCTATTCATGTTGTGGTAACACTAGTTGTGTTACTTGATCTTGAATTAGTACAACTAGATGTTAAAAAGGTTTTACATGGAGTTTTTAGATAAGGAGATGTATATGGAACAATAAAAAAGGTTAGTTTAGGATCGCAATAAAACATTTGTTTGCAAACTCAGGAATCATTGTATGGCCTAAGGTAACCAGACAATGGTACACGATGTTTGATTCCTTCATGGTGAGCCGAATTTTACAAGAAGCGAGTATAACCATTGTGTTTATGGTATATTTATTATCTTGGCATTAAATGTTATGCTTGTTGCAAGCAAAAACATGTTTGAGATCAACAGGTTGGCTCAATTGGTTAGGAAGTTTGATATGAATGATCTAGGAGAAACGAAACAAATCTTGGGCATGGAAATACACATGGACAAGAAAGATGGTAAGATTTGGTTATCACAACAAAAGAAATTCGGTATGAATAATGTGAAACCGGTAAAATCCCTTTAGATTTCCATTGTAAGTTTTCTTCAAGTTTATGTCCTGACTAATGAACAAGAAAAGGGTTATATTTCTCGAGTATCATATGTTAGTAGGAAGTTTGATGTATGCAATGAATTGATTAGTATTTCACATGTAGTTGGTGTTGTCGGTAGACACATGGAAAAACTAGGTGAAGAGCATGGGGATAGGTGCTTCAATATCTTAGAAGAACAAAAGCACAAGTATCACCTACACTGGTTACAATGATTTAGTATATGGTTATGATTCAAGAGATTTGGACAAGAGGAGACCTACCTCAGGTTATGTCTTGCAAGAATGCAAGGATCTATTGGGTAAGTTTGGACAAGTACATGGTGAGGTGTTCTATGGTGGTCAAAGCATTTTGCATTTGACTAATAGTCCAACGTATCAAAATGGGACAATGCATCATTTTATAAGAAAAGTTACCAATAGAGGTAGAATGGTCCATACTGGAGCAAATCATGCAAACATGTTCACATAATAGTACTGTTAGAGAAGTTGTGTAGCTGTGATGGTGTTTGGATTCTCTTGACTTGCAAGGAAGGTGATGAATAAATTTGGGCATGATATATCAGGTAAATTTTTGTCAAGGTGGAAATTTTTAAAACATGCCAACTAATTTCCCATGATTTTTGGGATATGGGTAGATTTCTTGACTCCTAAATTCTGCAGTTAGTTGAACCAAATCAACTAGAAATAGAATATGGATAAGTGTAACTATTTGATTAATTTGTGTAAATGTTTGATCAGTTTGGGATCAATTTGTGTAACTGCGTGATATATTCTATATAGCTATGCATGCCAGTAGAGGCAAAGGCACAATGTTGAATGAGTGTGAGGTTTGGAAGCCTGTATTTGGTTGTTGTAATTCTCCCTTGACCAATAAGAATATCGATTATCATTGCCCCATGGATGTTTCCCTTTAAATGTTTTACCACGTAAATCACTGTGTTCTTTGTGTGTGATTGATGTTGTGTTTTATTTTCCATTTTATCTTGTTGCGTTTATGCTTCCGTTGCCAAATAGATCGTGATCACACTTTATCCATTGTTAGGATTCATATCTCTATGCGTAGCATCTAGTGGATGTTATATGCTTGGGAAGTCTGCATGGATGGTAGAGAACCATGAAACCACAGATTACTTGAATTCCATGCAGATTTATAAAATGACGATTAACTTAGAAAGCATTGTCCACAAAACCAAGTAAATGATGGTTAACTTAGAAAGCATGACGGTTAAAGAGTTTTACCAAGTATATTGTTGTGTTCTTTGTGTGTGAGGAGAAGAGAATTCCGATCGCTGGGAATCAATGAGCGGAGAAGAAGGAACTGTTCGTGAGGAAAATCGACCAGTTCATTTGTGCACAGAGGAAAAAATAGCCGAGCAGTTTTGTTTGTGAGAAGGTCATTTCTAGAGCAAAGGGTTCTGGTGTCTGCTGGTTTCGTGAGCAAAAGAGGAGGAGGTCGCCCACATAATAGGAACACCACTCACTGGAAGAGGGACTTACACCGTTATTTTTTCTCTCTGTCATGTTTTCTGAAGCCTTGGAGCCCACAAACTTCTGTTCCACCTGCTTGTGGAGGTGGAGCAACTTGTTACCCAATTGAGGTGTATGTATATTTAAGAAAGGAAAAATTGATTTTAAAATGTATACCCGATTTTCCCTTTTATATGCAGAGAGAAATTCCATCCATTTTTTAAAAGTCCGCCCTTTTCTTTTAAAGTGAAGATATATATTTATATATATATATAATTTATTTAATTTGTGTTGCGACAAGAATAACTTTGAGCTATGGAAGCTTAAGATGTGGGATTTGCTTGTGAAACAAGGATTGAAAAATGCATTGGCGGGCAAGACAAAGAAGCCAACAAGCATGACAGATGAGGACTGGGAAGAGTTTGATTCAAGAACCCTTAGTACCATTCATTTGTTTTTGGCAAATGAAGTTTTGTTTATTGGGTCACTTATGAAAAGTCTATACATAGATTTACGTAGATTGAAGATGTGGGGGGCATGCATGTTGGGTTAACCTTGACTCAGTGAAATAGTTAACGAGTTAAATCGGTAAGTGATGAAGGCTTACTTGGTTGGCTTGACTTGATTGGGTCAAGGGAATGCTCATGTTAAGGTGGAGCACTGAGACTCCATTGTAAAGTCCGTGGAGGTGAGAGACACATGTTCACTTTAGTCAGCTTGGCCATATTTGGTCAAGTTTTTTTAAATGTAATATTCGAGGTGGAGCAACCTGTCTAGGTTAGAAATGTGGGTTTGTAGAAAGGTTGATGCGTTTAGATATTTGTAGCGAAATGAACATTGGCAAGTCAATCAAGTGTTTGAGAAAATATGATGAAGGTAGGTTCATATCCATGGAACTTGGGAATTATTGCAAGGAATCTGGGATCGAAAGGGCATGTTTAGTAATGTCAAGTTGTAGAAATAGTTGTGGACAAAAGAAATTATGCTATTTGGTAACTCGGTCACCATTGGTTGCAAAATAATAGAATATTTCAGAAGAGGTATGAACATGTCATTTGGTGATTACTCAAATGTAAAATTATTTGGTTGTGATGCTTATGCTTTTATCAACATTCTAAGTAGGAACCAAATCAAACAGGTAGATCTTTGATATGGTGATGATGTTAAGGGATGTGGATTGTGGGATCCTACTACCCACAAAATCATCACGGATAGAGATGAAGTGTTTGATGAATCTCCTTTTATAAAATCAAACATAGTAAAATATGAAAGGTTCAAAGCATTACTGGTAGCATAAGGGTATTTGGAAAGTATTGATTTCCATGAAAGTTTCTCACCAGTTGTTAAAATCTTGTTTCTGTTCATGTTGTGGTAACACTAGTTGTGTTACTTGATCTTGAATTAGTACAAATAGATGTTAAAAAGGTTTTACATAGAGTTTTTGGATAAGGAGATGTATATGGAACAACCAAAAAGGTTAGTTCAGGATCACAATACAAGATTTGTTTAGAAAGGTTAGTTTAGGATCACAATAAAATATTTGTTTGCAAACTCAGGAATCATTGGATGGTGTAAGGTAACCAGACAATGGTACAAGATGTTTGATTCCTTCATGGTGAGCCAAATTTTACAAGAAGCGAGTATAACCATTGTTTTTATGGTATATTTATTATCTTGGCATTAAATGTTATGCTTGTTGCAAGAAAAAACATGTTTGAGATCAACAAGTTGGTTCAATTGGTTGGGAAGTTTGATATGAAGGATCTAGGAGCAGAGAAACAAATCTTGGTCATGGAAATACACATGGACAAGAAAGATGGTAAGCTTTGGTTATCATAACAAAATAAATTTGGTATGAATAATGTGAATCCAGTAAAATCCTTTTGGCTTTCCATTGTAAGTTTTCTTCAGGGTTATGTCCTAACTAATGAACAAGAAAAGGATTATATTTCTCGAGTATCGTATGTTAGTAGGAAGTTTGATGTATGCAATGAAATGGTTAATATTTCACATGTAGTTGGTGTTTTCATTAGACACATAGAAAAACCAGGTGAAGAGCATGGAAATGGGTGCTTCAATATATTAGAAGAACAAAAGCACAAGTATTACCTACACTAGTTGCAGTGACTTAGTCTGTGGTTATGATTCAAGAGATTTGGACAAGAGGATACCTACCTCAGTTTATGTCTTCCAAGAATGCAAGGATCTATTGGGTAATTTTGGAAAAGTACAGGATGAGGTGTTTTGTGGTGGTCAAAGCGTTGTGCATTTGACTAATAGTCCAGCGTATCAAAATGGGACAATGCATCATTTTATAATACAAGTTACTGATATAGGTAGAATGATCCATACTGGAGCAAATCATGCAAACATGTTCACATAATAATATTGTTAGAGAGGTTGCGTAGCTGTGATGGTGTTTGGATTCTCTTGGCTTGAAAGGAAGGTGATGAATAAATTTGGGAATGATATATCAGGTAAATTGTTGTCAAGGTGGAAAATTTTAAAATGTGCCAACTAATTTCCCATGATTTTTGGGATATGGGTAGATTTCTTGACTCCTAGAATTATGTAGTTAGTTGAACCAAATCAACTAAAAATAGAATATGGATAAGTGTAACTGTTAGATCAATTTGTGTAAATGTTTGATCAGTTTGGGATCAATTTGTGTAACTGTGTGATATATTCTATATATCTATGCATGCCAGTAGAGGCAAAGGCACAATGTGGAATGAGTGTGATGTTTGCAAGCCTGTCTTTGGTTGTTGTAATTATCCCTTGATCAATAAGAATACCTATTAACATTGCCCTGTGGATGTTTCCGCTTAAATGGTTTTACCACGTAAATCATTGTGTTCTTTGTGTGTGAATGACGTTTTGTTTTATTTTCCATTAAATCTTGTTGACTTTATGCTTCCACTGCCCAATAGATCGCGATCACAATTTATCCATTGTTAGGATTCATCTTTCTATGCATAGCGGCTAGTGGATGGTATATGCATGGGAAGTCTGCGTGGATGGTAGAGAACCATGAAACCACAGATTACTTGAATCCCATGTAGATTTATAAAATGACGGTTAACTTAGAAAGCATTGTCCGCACAACCAATGCTTAGACTACTAGATGCATAGACAATGACGATGTCATCCAACATCATGCGAATAAGTATAGTGATTATCCATGAAGCACAAAAAATGCACATAGGAGCCATAGAGGAGGTATCATTCCACTGCGTTGATTGAACTGCTTTGGGCCAACAATAAATTGGGGCTAGATTTACCCAAACCAAAAAATGGATTGGAGAACAAAAATCATAGGAATAAGGAGCATATAATCAAATCCAAGGGATTGTAAATTTTCTTGTGTACCAATGATGAGAGAGGAAACCACTTAAGTAGAGTTTTACATTGAAGTGATAATAAAAACCTCATTTCCTTATATAAATTTTCATAGGAATATATAGCTTTATATCAAGAAAACCGACTCAACAAAATTGGAGATAAATGCTCAACAAGCTCCTAAAAAATAACCAGCGTAGATCCATGTTAACTCTGGATCTATCATGTGCCGGGAGACATCAAATCCTTTGATATGCAAACATTCCCTCAAGTTTTGTATTCTAAAAAAAAATTACATCATGAGGGATTTTATGCCTCTCCGGGCATGATAGATCCGAAGTTACGATAGCTCTATGTTGGTTTTACTTTCAATTGTTATATATATATAATTTATATCGAAAGTTTTACTTGTTACTCTTATTTTTTTAAATGACATGTGTTAACTCCATATTAAGCATTGAAGGAATTACACATCTCCCTCATATGGAGAAGTGGAAAAAATTTCAATTGTTTTATACACACACACACACACACACACATATAGGACATATAAATATTTTATTTATGGCATACATTGAAATTATTGTTTTAAATTCCACATGTCAACTCCATAATATTAAGCATTAAAGGAATTATACATCTCCCTCATTCCGGGAAGTAGAAAGCACCTATTGACGAAATTAAAACTTTTTTACTTTCAATTATTATATCTCTTTCTCTCTCTCTCTCTCTCTCTCTCTCTCTCTCTCTATACAGAGTTATAGAGAATTATTTTAGTTAATATGGATATTAAAATATTTTATTTATGGCCGACATCGAAATTGTTTTTTTGTTATTAATAATTTTTAAATACCACGTGTCAACTCCATGGTGAGAACATAATGAATTACACATCTCCCTCATACTGAGATGTAGAAAGCGCCTTTTGGTGCAACAACAAAATGTAATAACATATCTAGTTGAAGACAAGTCTCAACTAGCCACAAGAATAGGAAATCAAGAGGCATCGCTACAAAAAACCACAATTATAATCTCCTATATGCATTCAACACAAATAATATTGTGATACGATTATATGCTAAGAACAAAGAATCTCTATGCTAAGAACTAAGAAGCCCTATTAAGGGGTATATCAATGTCATCATTATGGAATTTGCTCAACAAATCTAGGGAAATACCACTATAGTTTGTGGACTAGTTGTTGAGTTCACTAAGGAGTCCATATCCTAGGTGATTGGTATATCATGAGCAAGGGAGCACTGGTTCAAAAAAAGGACCGAGGCTCCTGAAGCCAAGAAAATATTTTGTTCATGTTGGAGATATGGTCACCGATAGAATAAAAGGGGTTAAATGTGAAATGCTATTGAGACTGTAGGATGAAGTAGCCTTTCCTATCATATGCTATATTATTGGTGAAATAGGAATAACATTGTGCTTACTTACCATTTTACATTGCTTGAGCACTTAAGTCTTTAGAGACTCATCAACATTCCATTTTTCTTAGTGAAATCACTTCAAAGAATCTTTGTGGAGGTGAAGAATGGTAGACAAGGTGCCTTTCTTCACCATTGGTTGAACACATTGCTAATATTGGATTCCCTAGAAAGAAAGCAACCATATGCGACTTGGGATTGGTTCACGAACACTCAATTGGAAGAAATCAGAAGAGCCCCAATTCATGAACCAAAGAGAGTTGTTGAGGATGTTGTAGATCTTGTACCTATTGTTGCAGAGTATGCAAAGATTAGCAAAAAAACACAAAAAAGGAGGAAATGAAAGGTTTCTCAAATTGTTGGGGAACCAAAGTTGAAAATTCCTAAAATTGTTGAAGAGGGTTCTTTAGCAAAAATTGCAAAATTTATTGATATTGAGGATTCTAGTCAAAAGGAGGAGTTTGTGATCCCACTTGGGTTCAGGGTTCACATTATTACACAGTTAGAGGATGTAAGAATTCATGTTGCTAAGTGGGTATAACCTATTTAGTTGTGGTGGATAGGATCAAACAACTTGAATAAGAACATTCCATAGACTACACCAAATGATGAAGTTAAAGTCTAGTGAAATAACTTCATATTACCTAGGTTGAAGTTGATAAGTGGAATGCAATTGTTGAAGTGAAATGCCAACAATAATTTCCATTTTTAGGAGTACCGAGTGTTATTTAATTCATTGATTGAATTTTTTATTTAACTTCCTTAGACTATTCTCATAGTTTAGAGCATTTGATGAATGTGAATATTGGATTAAAAATTGAAATGGTAAAACAACTAGGAGAAAATAGGGATAAGGTTGACAAAGTAATTAGGTTGACAAGCATGTGTGAGAAAACTGCAAAGTATGCATATGAGATGTTAGCTTGCATACCACCAAAAAGAGTGTATGCCTTGTATTTGAAGGAATTTAAGTACAAATTAATCACTAAGAGGATTGTTTCTCATCATGCCATCCATATCTAGAATCCACTGAAATTATGTGAAGTTTATTTTGATAGCACTCCCAAATAAAAAAATTACCGTGTGAATTCTATATGAATAACTATGTGCTTCCCCATATGCTAAGATGGTCTCCAAATCTATATGTTGGAGATGTACAACTGATAACCTCCATCTCTTGGTTGCTAAATGAGCAGATCAGATTTGAGGTGATGAAGAAGTATAAGATTAATGAGATGTAACTTGAGTTGAAGTTAAGGGGTGAAAGAATCAAACTTATGAAAGTGTGGATGAATCACGTGAAATTGAGAACGGGTTGGGATAAACAATCTTGTTTATCACCGATTTTTCAGATTTTTTTTGCAATTGAAGTATAAAATAAATAAATGATTGATATGAATTGATGACATTACAATGAGCCACATGATGATATGATTATATGCATTGATTGGTCATAAGGTTAAGGGGTGTGTGACCCTTGAATTTTCATTAACATAATTATTATTATTATGTTTGTTACATTTCCATCCCCTTAAGGAATGTTTTGTCCTGAAAGAATAATAAATAAGATTTTCTCTATCTGAGCATGTTTATTGGTAGTGCCATATTTGTCTTTGTTTGGTTGTAGTGGATTTACTTGGTTCTCGATTTGAGTGTTGGCGAGGTTCCTTTCTAGTTTATGCATCATATTTTGAAGTCTTTTGACCTAGTTGTTTGACGTGAAACCTTGATGCTCTTTGACAACATACTTTCTTTGCTTCCGATAGTAGTAGATTGTATGGAATGGTAGTGACAACCAAGCGTATGAGATATCATACCATTGTATAGATGAAGGCAGTTATTGTATGATGGGAAATTGAGGTAAGCAGGGTATGGGTGTTGCATGGAAGAATTCTTGTGGCATTTTCCCATGAGTTAGCTAAGGAATTTTGGCTTTGATACTAGATGGGACAAACAACCTTTTTTATCACTAAATTTTCAAAGTGTTTATGCAACCGATGCATATAATATCGAGTAATAAATTATTTATATGAATTGATGATGTTACAATAAGACTCATGATGATATAATTATAGGCATTCATTGGTCACGAGGTGAAGGGGTGTGTGACCTTTGATTTTTCATTAACCTATTATTATTATTATTATTATGCTTCTTATATAAATCCTATCACATTCCCCATATTGGAGAGGAGGAAATTAGAAGCAACCTTACTTTGTAGAAGACTAATGGAAACTTATAAGACCAAGTCATTGCAAAGTATTGAATTAAGATGGATTGAAATTCCAAAGAGGCTACATAGAAGAGAGCCTCATTCATTTCATAGAATTAGGACAACTCTTCTATTTAGGTTTGAGTTATGTATTGAAGAAATTTGTTAGATCAAATTCTACTAGATAGGTTTAAAAATCAGATTTTCAATTTTTTTTTCATCATTCCATAATATAAAGGGAATGGAGAACTTGGCACAATTATTAAGAGAATGAGGTGGAAATAAGTTGTCAAGATCTCAGGGTATCATCTAAAGGATGCCACAAACCATTTTTCTTCTTGTGACTTTATGGCTGAATGTCTAGTATCACAAAGGGATGTTGAAATGGATATTGGACATCAAGGACAATTGGTACTTGTCAATATTGGGTCAAGTAGTATTCAAAAACCATATTCAAACTCGAAATCATAAGCATACATAAAAATAGAGGTTGAAGCATAGGTAAAAATGAAGGACACAGAGGCAAGAACAAATATGGAGAATGCAACAATAACTGAAGAAAATCAACCAACATCCAAGACAATTGATGAATGAAACATTCCATAGGAGGGAGGAGATATAGAAAGGGTATATGAGTGGTCCTACCTTCTTTACTTTTTGTTGTGTAGGGGGCGTGCAACCATTAAGTTTGTGGGCATGATGAGCCCCAAAATTGGTCTGTTTTGCTAAATTTTTTATGGCTATTTATCTTTTGAAAAACCTAAGCCTTGCAGCCCTTGAACACAATATTTGTTGAATTGACCAATTTTGGAGCCACTTACAATTTATTAATTAATACTTGCAATTTGTTAATTTGACAATATTTTGTTGGATTTTGTGACAAAATATTTGAGTTTCCATCTATGTTGGATGAGTAATGTGTTAGTAGTACACCCAACAGAGGTATTTCGACATCTTTAGCGAGTATCTCAACCCCTCTTCAGATAATGCAACCCATGGCATCAAATCGACCTCCTTCACAACACATTCGGGCTCCTCATGGAGTGATTCGACCCACACTTCAATCTCATTGTTGTCGATAAGAAACTTGGCCATAAAAATAAACAAAACCAAGCCATCGATTTGTGAAATCTAGCTTCTCAAAAGAAGAAATTATCCATGCTGAATCACAATGAAGAAATCTATATGATCTCTTCTCGAAATTACTAACTAGGGTGGATTTTTCTCACAACCGAAGCCAATCTCTTAAAATCCTTCTCGGGTTTCTGTCCCAAGAGTTCCAAAATCACCATGAGCTCTCTCAACTAGAAATTATAAATTACCAATGCAAGAATGAGAGAGGGTGCTGATTTTTCCCCTTTTATTCATTAGTTGAATATCTTGCAACCTTTTTACCTTTTAATCAGTTTAAGTGAATTTTCATATTCTCAATAGTCACTTAGGCACCTTTTTCCACTTTACTCAATGCCACCTTTATATTTAATTAATTCCTGCTCTGGTGACATTAATAAAATAATTAATTCCATGACTATGGCCCGCGTGAATTACTTAGGCCATTTAGTCAATTCGTCTAGATGCCTCATTTGTAAAGGGAAATTACAGTCCTCCATTCCTGAGATTGTTTGTCCTCAAGCAACTACAAATTTGGATTTTGCAAGATATGATCACTTCCCCACGTGGCATCCTCTATTGGTAAGTCCCACCATATGATGAGGTATTCCCGAATCACCCTGTTACACAGTCTCCTCTCTCGAACCTCCAATACCTCCTTAGGAACCAATACTAATTTCCCCTCCTCATCCAATGGATGTATCTCTCTGAAGTGGTGACCTCTTGCCTCAATGCATTTTTGAGACATGAGACGTGAACCACATATGGATTTTTCTTCCCTCTGACAATGTCAGTTCATAAGGCACTTATCCAACTCTTTGAACCACCATGTAAGGCCCATAGAAACATGGATTAATATTTTCTACTTTTCTCTTCTTCAGTGAAGACTGCCTGTATGGATGTAGCCTTAAGAAAACCAAGTCTCCCACCTCGAAAGTGCATTTGAACCTGTGCCTATTTGCATATAGATTTTTCTGATTTTGGGCCATCTGTAGGTTATCCTTGAGAGTCTTGAGTATGTTCTATCTCTCTTGTATCCAATCCTTGGCTTTGGGAGCCCTTTTGTCCCCAAATTCCAAGTCAACAAAGGAAGGAGCATCGTACCCATATAATTCTTAGAATGGTGTCATGCCAATGGACATGTGATGAGTGGCATTGTAACAATAATCACCTAGGTGAAACCACTTCATCCATGCTTTCTGTTGCCCTAACACATAATTACGTAAATACCCCTCAAGCCATTTGTTCATAATATATGTTTTTTCGTATTTATGAGGGTGGTAACAAGTGCTAGAGGTCAACGACATGCCAACCAATCTGAACAACTCTTGCCAAAAAGAGTTGAGGAACCTGTTGTCCTTTTCACTGGAAATATATTTTGGCATCCCATGAAGTTTGAATACCTCTATGAAGAATAGCTCCGCTACTTCTACTGCCTTATACTTTGAGGATATGGAAAAGAAGTGTGAAAATTTGGTCAATTGATTGACCACCACATATATACAATCTCTTCCTTGGAACTTTGGCAACCCTGTGATAAAATCCATAAATATACTCTCCCATTTCTGCTCTAGAATGGGAAACGACTGTAATAGTCCTACAGGATGGGTTTTCTCTGACTTGTTCTATTGACAAGTCACACACTTTCTCACGTGATTCAACACATCATATTTGAGGCCCTTCCAATTGAACCTCTCCCTGATTTGCTTGTAGGTTTTGAAATACCTAGGATGTCCTGCCAACAGTGTATTGTACATAGCCTCCATGATCTTTTCCTTTAGTGTGGATTCCGAAAATAGATATATACAATCCTTGTAGTAGATGATGTCATCCACCACATTATACTCGTTCCTGTGTATTGTGGTCCATCACCTCACAATAATTTTTTTCTTGGAATATTCCACCACTAGATGGGGTTTCCAATCAACTGAAATATTTGTAAGCGAACACATCTCTAGACTCCTGAAAAGAGCATCAACTACTACAATTTTCTTCCCTTTGACATAATCGATGTCAAAGTCATAGACCTGTAATTTTCTAACCCATTTTTGTTTCCTTTCATTCAAGTATTTTTTTCCCCATGAAGTGTCTCAAGTTGTTATGGTATGTTTTAACCATGGATTTCCCACCTACCAAATATTGTTGAAACTTCGCCAAGGCATGCATGATGGTGAACATTTCTTTGTCATATATAGGATAGATTTTCTCCCTCTCTGAGAGCTTCCTACTGTTGTATGCAATCATATGCCCTTGTTGCATCAAAACTACCCCTATCCCTTTACCTGATGCATCAAACTCAAGAAAAAAGTGCTAAGTGAAGTCGGGAAGTGCTAAAACTGGGTAGGTGCTCATCACTTCCTTCATGCAGTAAAATGTCTTTTGAGCCTTTTCGGTCCATTTGAATGCTCCTTTATTTGTAAGGTCTATGAGTGGTGCAGAAAA
The DNA here is from genome assembly GCA_000966675.3 of Picea glauca. Taxonomy (NCBI): domain Eukaryota; kingdom Viridiplantae; phylum Streptophyta; class Pinopsida; order Pinales; family Pinaceae; genus Picea; species Picea glauca. The sequence continues at coordinate 275,829 of JZKD02S0466355.1, read as the reverse complement.
CTGTGAAAACCCTTTCACAAACCATCTATAATAACTGCAAATCCTAAATAAGTCACGCAAATGTGTGATACTTTTGGGTGGTGGTCAATCTAGTATAGCCTATATCTTCTCCTATGCAGCTCAACTCCCTGTGCATTGACTACATGTCCCACGTATAGAATCTTTGTCATGCCAAATTCACACTTGGAATCTATGACATACAATGAATGCTCCTCCATGATACTCAAAATATCCTATAAGTGTCCCAAGTGTTCCTCCCATGTTCTTCTATATATCAACAGATCATCAAAAAATACCAATACAAAATTTCCCAGCTACTTTTTGAATAAGTGATTGATGCATGATTGAAATGTAGCTGGTCCATTGGTAAGACAAAATGGCATGACCAAGAACTCATAGTTCCCATAATGGCACCTAAAATAATTCTTGTGAATATCTTCCTCTCTAACCCTGATTTGATGGTAACCAGATTGAAGATCAATCTTCAAAAATTATACTGCTCCATGAAACTCATATGGAAGCTCATCAATCCTTGGTATAGGGTACTTGTTTTTTATCATCTTATTATTCAAGGCCCTATAGTCAATTAACATCCTCATAGTTCCATCCTTATTCTTAACCAAACCCATCTAAGAAGTGAAAGGACTGGAACCGTGTCTAATATGCCCCATCTCAAGCAACTCCTTGATGGATTTTTCTATTTCATCTTTGAATTTATTGGGGTGCCATTAATGATTGGTTATGAAATGTTTGGTTCCCTAGTCCAATTCTATAGTGTGCTCAAATCCTCTATCCGATGGTATCCCTGGAGGTATCTATCCAAATACCTTGTCATGTCTTCTCAATAAGGCCTACATATCTGCATGATGATGCTCCCAACCTTGTGCATCTACCTGTGCTGTGATAAAACACTCTGTTGCATATGCTATATCGCCTTGCCTGAAAATGGCCTCCATCCTTTTATTTGACACAACCATAGGGGTATAATTTGAGATGCCTCTTAGAATAACCTGTTTACCTCTTGGTGTGAATAATTTCATTATCATCACTTTATAATTTTACTTGAAGCCATTGGACTCCAAAAACTATATTGAAGTCTGCAAAATCGACGACATAAAAGTCATCGGTCAAGGTGTAGTTTCTCAATGTCATGACCAAATTGGAAATCGTCTTCATGCATGACACATTATACCCATCGACCAGTGCTACCCTGAAACCCTCAAAGTCCTCAATATACATCCGTCTCCTGGCTACACAAGTTGCATCAATGAAATTGTTGGTTGCCCCACCATCAATCAGAGTGATAATCCACTATCCTCGTGGTACTCCTCTGAGTTTGAAGGTGTGGAATCTAGGTATTCCTGATAAATTGGTGATAGCCACCTCCATTTCCTCCTCCCGAGGCTTCTCCTCAGTAGATCCCCCCTACTCATTGCCTGCTCCGGTGTAACCTCTTATTTTTCATCACTATCTGAATGCATCTCTATGTTGTGAACCTTTCCTTTTCCTATGAATTTTTGGCCCCGTGCCCAAGTCTTTTTGCAGATGAAACAAATATTATTTTTTCTCAACTCATTCTGAGTCAGCTCATCTAACCTCTCCTTGCCTGTCCCTTCTTTCATCGAATATTTCTTATCTTTTCCTTTCAGTGGAATGAATGGTTTGGATAAGGTATTTGTCTTTGGGACTGCACCCTCCATGTCCCGTGTCCTGACAATAACATCCTGTAATGTCTTTGGTTTGAAAATTTTCACCCAACCACAAAGTGGTTCAGAAGGACCCTCAATAAATAACATCACCAATCTCGACTCAAAGATATCTGTCACGGTGACTGCAAGTCTCTGCAAATTTTTGATGTAGGCATTTGGTGTTCCCTCCTACTTGATATGTGCCAAATCCATGAAATGTAGCTCGAGGTACTTCTTATCAAACCTCTCCATTAAATTATGAGTGAATTCAAAATAAGAGGTGATAGTAGCATGTCCCAAAGTGAGCAATCCATGATACCACCACTTGTGGGATTCTCCATCAAGGTGAAAAGTTGTGAATTCTATCGCTTTGACCTTTGTCATAGGATTGAGATGAAAGTATGTATCTAGATTTTGTACCCATGCTCTGGATGTGCTTTCTATCGCTTTGACCTCTGTCATAGGATTGAGATGAAAATATGTATCTAGATTTTGTACCCATGCTCTGGATGTGCTCTTGCTAGACTCATTGAAGGAAACAATGGATAACGTTCCCACATTCCGTGATAGATCCTTATTCTATTGTCGCCTGTTGTGACCCATTGGTCTATTCCTATATTTGATTGTGAAAACGTCCTATAGCTACATGGCTTCTTGAAAATCATCACCTAGAGATTGATACTCTCTCAAATAGTCTTGAAAAATTTCACCTAAAACTTGCTGCCCTTGATTCTCCGTTTGTTGGTTTCCCAAGAAATGAGGCATAAGGGGTCTGGGGATTGTCCTGTTATTGGTCCTAGAACCCACCTAAATAGGAATCCTAGTGTGTTTAGGTGCATGAGTGTCAGGATGGCTTTCCTCACCATTGTTCCCAATGTTCACATTGGAACCCCCTACACCATTGTTACTCCCATGGTTCTGATTTTCCTAGTTACTAGCAATTAACCGTGTCAACAAGTGTGCTAATTGCTGCTACCTAGCAGCCAAACCTTCTTGGATTTGTATAGATCTGTCCTCATTATTATCCCCCATGAATTCTTCTTGTTCCGTAGTCCCAAAAAATGGATATTCAGGTCCTTTTATCATCTATAAACTGTGACCCATGTAGCAACAAATGTACACACAACATAGTCACACACAATAGTCGACTTCACCAAGGGAACTTGCACTAGTTCA
>JZKD02S0466355.1:246332-258372 GCA_000966675.3 Picea glauca | reverse complement strand
AGTTAAAAATCAAGCTTTCATAATTGATCTTATGACATAAAAATAAAATCACTTGAAATTATGGTTATTATCTTATGTGTCTTAAGCCTTGTCATAACTTCTTTGATCCTTTCTTCAACCTCAGGAGTTTGATCTAGAATATCTAACAAGTGAGCTAGTTCCTTGTTTTCTTTATTGATATTTTTTCTACTTAAAACCACAGGGTTGGGGGATTCATACAAATCCATTTCCCCAAGCGAATCATCATCAACATCATGTCCCACCGACTACATATTCAAAAAAATAAATGATAATTCAGTTATATAAACAAATAAAATAACTGATCGCCACATAAATAAAATGCACATTAAATGCAATTCAAAAATTGTTGTTCGTTTACCTGTTCTGAGGGTGCTTTTGATTTACCACGATCATCCTGCCACATTACAATAAAATTAGAACCGTGATCATTATCATGAGAAATAAATTCAAATGTATGAGAAATCCTCCCTCTTTATTGACATCCAAGGAAGAATGTTATTTTTGATAACAAAAATAGGACACAGTGAGTAAACATACCGAAGCTCTCCGAATGGATTAACAATGTAAAGAACATAATGAAAATCATAAAATATGAGGGTCATTTCTTACAGGTTGGGTAGATTAGTATACGTACCACCCCCATAATAGCAACATTTGTATCTATTCGATTCAAATTGTAATCAATCAATAACTCTTCCCCTGCACTATTGATTTTATTACACATACAAATACATGGTTTCCTTCACGCCCCTCAAATACGCAATTGGGTCGCTTATTTGTGGTCGCAGGTCATGTACTGTTTATAAACCCTGCAATATTCCCTATTTCTTTTGGCCTTCCGTCAATATATATAGTTTCTCCTTTATTTTGATCATTGTCTTTTAGTTGTATATAATTTGCAGCCAAGCCACATCTTTGCATACTTTTTGTATATTAGACTATTCTTATCCAATATTTGTAGATATAATAGGGTTCAACGTACTCCATCAATTTATTTAATCCATCGTAACAAACCTTTATGCCATCCATGGAAAATATCCCGAAACCATGTAATGACGATGGAGAAATCTAGTATATCCTTTCGTTTACACAAAAATCAGTGTTTATTTGAGGAATATTTTTGGGTACCCATCATTTCACTATATGTTTGTACCTCAAGGGAACCTCGATGTCATCTGTTCTCTCATGATCATAAGAACATGATCCCCCTTTCGCAAGAAAAAATTCCATGCGTCTATGGAATTTTCTTCTGATCTTCTCACCTCTAGTTGATCTCCGCCTGATAGACCTACTAGATGTCTCACTTTCCTATATTCTACCTAAACTTCCCTCAGTCAATGAAGATAGATCTGACAAATACTTGTTTTCTTGTATATTCTATAACACCATTAATGACATAAATCGTCAGTCAATCAAGATGTAACACTAGTTCATTACTAGTATCCTGTTGGTATCACAGTACACTCATAATGATTACCATAGTGTTACTCTTTCACAATTGTATTATGCTCTATTACTATTGGTATACTATCTGGGAATTATAGGGGAATGTTTGGAGTCAAATGACACATGCCAACAAGTGGCACTAATAGGACACGATGCTAGTTGGAATACCCCAGAACTGATGCGATTAGACACAGACTCAATCCTAAGGGGTCGCAATCAATGTAATGACAAGGAGACAATCCTCAATTAAATTTGAGAGAATTATTAAGACACACACCCACTATAATTTGGTTGATAGACATGTCTATTACCATCCTAAAGATGTGAGACCCATTGTATGAATGTTTCAAGTCACTGGAGAATCACTGCTCTGCATGACACGTGCCATATCATGCAATAGAGGAACAACATCCTAGGCGAAAAAATGGGGCATCCTTCAAAGAACCATATCAGGGGCATCGCAATAAAAAATAAAATATGAAATCAATTAAAGTCAATGCTCATAATATATACTAGTCCTTAAATCATGCAACATACATTGTTACTTAAGATTTAAGCCACATGAACAATTCACATCAATATCCCTTTCAAATTTCACACTAGCTCAGGATTGTATGTAAGTTGGAAAGTTTGAATATGGGAGGACCTTCATCTAGCACGAAGTGTGCCAACCAAAACAATGAGAGAAAATACCTAAGAAGAGGAATATGTCCCGGGGGAAGTAGTTAAAGAAAATACCCAAGTAGACGAATATGTCCCGAGGGAATTAGTGAAAGAAATGAACCCTTGAAGAGTAAGTCTGATAGTGATATGGATCGGGGTTACTTCATAGATTATGGTGTCATTGAGTCCATTTCTATGAGATCCTTTGTGGAGGGTGCACTTTCTTTGAGTTACCACTTTCTAAGCGCTATGTTTTTCCAAACCCCTTAATCTGAATTTTTATTTGTCCTCTTATGACATTTGCAAGTCCCCTTCATAAGGTTTCAAGATATGACATCATTGCTTTGGGACTGAGGTGAATGCGGAAAGGGTAGAGGTCAAGTTTAGATATGCTTTTAGATTCCTTTGCTATTCTTTCTTTCTTTCTTTAGCATTATTTTTTCTGTATGTTTCTTTTTCTAAGTAGATGCAATCAACCTCTGGGCCTTCAACCCCTCTTCTCATGAGAAAATGGACCATGACCCATTACTGAAGCTTAGTAAACTGTTACAGGGTCCAGGATGGAATTGTTAAGTATGGTGGGAAAAATGAATGTTACCATTGTGAGGGCCCCCCAATGGTACCCCTTTTCTCTGGGTGGTGATAACACGAGACTAAGGCACACATGTTGGCGACCAAGGTGAAACAGGGAAACACACATACCTTCTTGAGCTAGTCATCCATTATCTACAGCTTCAACCAATGATCATCATCCACATGCTTATTATATTAAGCACAACACTTTGCATGAAATAATGAATAACATACCTCATGGTGACACTTGCTTACCATGTCCCATACACTGAGTTGATAGGATGTGATGAGCTTGGATGATCTAAAGTATAAGAGGCATTCTGAGGGGGGATATTGGGTTGATATTTGTGGACATGTTGATCATCATCATGGTTGGGATCACTATCTTTTTTGCAGACCATGAGACATGGTATCCTCTAATTACTCCTAGGCATGGGGGGGTAATAGGAACAAAGGTCTCATTATATTCGATGCCTTTTTGTTGAGAAAATACTTTTGCAACCAAGCGAGATTTATGACACTCAACAACACCTTCGGAGGTAAATTTGGTCTTATAGACCCATGGACATTTTACAATGTCCTTCCCTTGAGGACGAGTCACAAAATAACAAGTATGATTCTTCAAAAGATGATTCATCTCATCTTGCGTAGATTGTTCCCATTCATGTTGTCCTTGTGCATCTGAGTAAGAGATAGGATCACAAGTCTCAAGAAAACGCACAGAGCCATCAAAGCACCAATATCCCGTTTCTTGTGACTATGAGTTTGTCAACTTGAAGAGACATCACCAACATCAAGTCTAACAAATTCAATCATTTTAGCGGCCCATCTAGGGAGGCAGGAAAAAGGTGAACTGATATCCTCTGTAGAAGGTTGATCAGAAGAAGGAATAGTTTCAATCGAAGGATACAGAGGCCTAGTCAAAACAATGATCGAATATCTATTCAAATTGAGAACACGGGTCGACGACCCTGTAAAAATAGGAACAAATTTCGACTGCCCGATCGAAACACTAAAAAAAGGAATAGGTGAACCATTGTTGAAAACAACATCAAATGAATCATCCTATAATAAACTAGGGGAAGCATTCAACAACTTAATGCCTGGAGACTTCTCATCAAAAAACACATTTATTTTGATAATGATCTGTTGTTTGACATAGTCAAACAATCCATAGGTTGTGGATTCTTCAGAGTATCCCATCATGATGCAAACATGAATCTTTGCGTCCAATTTATTCTTTCAATAATTTGAAATATGATCCCAAGCAACATATCCATAGACTCTGAGGTGATTGACCGATGGATTTTTTCCGCACCATCTCTCGAATAGATTCATAGAACTGACATCTCTAGTCAGAATACGATTCAAGAGATATTTGGAATAGTAAGCATATTCAGTGAAAAAACAAGTCGATAAATATTTGGCCTATAAAAAACAACAAGCCATTTGGACCAATGTTTGGCTCTTTTGTTTTGCTACACCATTCTGTTGAGGAGTATGAGGGACATACCTCTTCCAAGAAATACCAAATCGAGCAAGGTATTATTCAAATTGTCAATTCACATACTCACCACCATAATCATATCTCAAACACTTGATAGGTCGACTACATTTCTTCTCAGTCAATGCCCTAAATTCCTTGAATTTTTTGAAGACATGACTCTTTTTTTTCAAGAAATAGACCCAAGTAAATCTAGAGAGATCATCGATAAAGGTCAAAATATAATTTTCACCTGCTAAGGAGGTTTGATTGAGGCAATATAGATCACTCTGAATATGCTCCTGGGATTCTGTGCTCGCCATGCTTTTCCAGAGTTGAATGAGATCTGATGATATTTGCCCAGCACATCCCCTACAAACACCATCAGGTGGAAGAACTTTGGGAAGAAAAACGACAATATTCAGTGTGGCCATCAACTTCATACTTAAAACATTTAGGTGTTCGTGCCAAATTTTGCTTCGTTCATCAGTGTGAGCAACAAGCGAAGTCGGTCTAGATTCAAGTCAAGGGAGGTCACAAAAATTGTACAGCCCATCCTTCGAGTTTATAATAAAAAAAAATCAACTTGTCATTCTTAAAATCCTTATCGAAGAACCAATCTAGACATAACACAACAATATTACTTGTCTCTGTTAGTTTGAGAAACCAACAAAAAATTTGAACTTAGGTTTGGCACATGACATACGTCGACAATTTTACCATATCGATAAAGAATATTACCATGACCAACAATGTCGAGAACAAAATAATCAACAACATAGATCTTTCACTCGACAACTTTATCCAGGTATGGGAACAGAGAGGCATCTTTGGCCATATGATGAGAACGACCAGAATCAACTACCCACACATGTTGTGAGGTATGAGTAAGCAACACTTGAGAAGTTTCGACTTGGAAGGTAAAATTGTCGGTCGATTGATTGAAAACTAACACGTCTCCTTCGAGCTTCTTAACCTTCACCTCTAAGTCGTCCCTCTTCTTCCAGCAGGTTTTCTCCACATGTCTAGACTTTCCACAATATAGACATGTTTCCTTCTTTCAATTCCTCCGAATGGATATTGACGCATCAGTCTTCAATGTAGTTTTTTGGTCGAGACATTCTTGTCTATGTACAGGAGCATCATAACGTCCTCTTTCCTTCTAATTCATCTTTTCTTTTCCCTTGAGCAATTGAGCTTGATGTTTACCACCGATCTTCCCTTCATCAAGCAACCTATGTTTCTCATTAATTAGTAAGCCTGGGGGACCTTATATGGACTGGATATTGTAGCTTAGCGAGTGACAAAGGGACCCAAAATATGTCATGGCTATAGGTTGAGTATTCACTATAGGACGAACATGTGTGATGATAGGAACCTCCGACACTACAACCATAGTGGTTGAAGGTGTTGAAGGAGTATTGTTGACTATAGTGGGTATGGGATTTGAAGGACTCCTAGTATCTTTCTGACTCGATTCAATACTCATCCTTGTTCGATCACAAGTATGGTAAGTGGAGATGTATGTACCACGTATGATAACTTTACACTTTTTAGAAGGAAAAGACTCAAAATTCGGTGGTAACTGTAACAAGTGGAGAGACTTGTGGGGAAGCTGGTCTATATCCACGATGACTCAATATTCGTGATATAAAAAAAAAAACAAATCCTAAGGCCAACTAGTAATCAAAGAGCACACCAAAGTAAAATAAACAAAAGGCCAATATGCACACAAACGGGATAAAGTGGCTGAAAGGGGCTTCCGTCTCCAAAGTAGGTATGCTTCGCCCAAGAGGGGCCTGAGACTCCTTTGCTAAATATTGGAGGTAAAAAAATCAGTAATAAGGGCCCTCGTGGGCTTAACAACCAGTGGGTCATATCCCCCCATAGAGGTAATCCTCCATAAAGGCTTTGTGTTGTCCGACCCTTATCTGACTCAGGGTACCTAGAGAATAACCCCTGCAAGTAACCTATGTGGCACCTAAGTCAAGAAACTAAGCAACCATGATATAACCGATGCACATACAAACAGTCGTAAGTCAGATCCACCGTATGGGTAGGGTAACAAATCTTGAAACCTCGATAGCATCGCTTCTCACAGAGGTAAAGGTACTAGAACCATCCCCATATACAAATAGATCCCCAGAAATATATCTGATGCTAAGAAGGTATCCAGGAGATATCCCTTCAACCAACCTCACGCGACCTCGTGCTTAACTCCGGTGTAAGTGAAGCCTCCTAATATTACCAATTATACAATGGATTTATCTACTCCCTTAGTCAGACACATATGTTGATTTAATAGCCTTGGAGAAGTTTACTCACAAAATCCTATTCCAAGGCTCTAAATCCTAAGCTAGTTTGTGCACCCTAGAAAATAAAATCATTACTAATCAATTTTAAATTATAAGCGTTACTTTTAGTGGCCTTGCTTACTAAAAAAGTTGTGGTCGTGAAACTAATGATTTTATGACTCAACAAGTAAAATAAATGAATATGAACACTATGCAAAGTCCTAACTTCAATTCCCAATAAATGATATGCTTTTCAAAATGAAAATTTCAATTTAGTTCTGCAATTCTAAATAAGATGCAATCTTTATTTACATGTACTAAGATCAATGATAAAAACCATACATTCATGTTAGAATTTATCCCTTGGTGAACCATACATTCATGTTAGAATTTATCCATTGGTGAACCATAAACCTACACTGATGGATCCATAATATCTAGGGGACAAAATCAAAAGATTATACATACTTAAATGGTGATTTTTCAATTTAGCAATCGAACATGCAACAAAAAAATTGAGGTGGTGCTCAACATCATTCCTCATACATGGAGAATAAAAATGTTGTTGTAAAGTTGCAACTATATTTGATGTGATAAAATGCCCAACCAACTTCAAGAAATGAGATTACCAAATCAACAAATCCCTAGGTTCACTTGCAAGTGAGCACATCCTATCAAGTCAATACAAAAGATCTTTATTCATATGAAAATCAACCAAATTAATAATAAGTCTTGTGTAGGTAGTGTGGCATCCTTATTGAATGGTTGCATAAACTTTCACAAAATTTATGTGTGTATTGTAAAACTCTTTCTAGTGTTCTCTATCATACCTTTTTGTGTTAAGAACCACTACGAATTCTATTGGTGGTCGACTTGAATAGTAGTCTACATTTTTATCTTTTGAATGTAAATGTTTTATAACCAGTTGGAATTGCTATAAGAAATTCTATTTCATATGTGGCATGTTCTCAATTTTTCTCTATGTCTATAGTGGCTTATGGTTAGATTGAATACCAATTTTTTTTCCCTATACATAGTGTCTCCAATAGTGAACTACTTAAGCAATGGAACACACTTCTCTATCATAACTTCAAAATTTGTGGATTGTGTCATTGAATGTCTCTAAGTAAAACACAATGGAATGACATTGTTGTGTCAGAAAATACCTATCCCATAGTCATATGCATCATCTTCTATATCAAAAGGATGAACATCATATAATAGTGTAAACATAGGTGTAGTGCATAGCTTCAACATCTTCACTTCTTCAAAAACATGTTGTTGCACCTTGGTCTGGATGATGAAGCCTTGTTTCCTCAAATTCCCTCTTAATATTAACACCACAGGGTTGAACCAGTGAAGGAAAGAGAGGTGAGAGGAAAAAAATATTATGAGGGAGGGTGGAATTTGGAAATGCTAGCCTACAACTGGTGAGGGAATTAGAGGTGGAATTATCATGAGGTGACATGAATGAAGACACGAAGTGATGATGTTAAAAGGAACCATAAAAGGCATTGATGATGGTGAGGTGATATTATCAATATTTTGAAAATGAACCATTGAAGGAACTAATATTAATTGTAAGGTGACATTAGTGAGGGCATGTGCCATTGATTCTAGCTGAAAGGCATTGTTGAAGGCATGAGGTGAATATGCTAGCATGGGGATGGAAAATGAAACATCATTTTCTTATGGATACGATGAACCATACATTCATGTTGGAATTTATCCATTGGTGAACCATAAACCTACACTGACAGATCCATAATATCTGGAGGACATAATCAAAATATTATACATACCTAAATGGTGATTTTTCAATTTATCAATTGAACATGCAAAAAAACAATTGAGGTGGTGCTCAACATCATGCCTCATACATGGCGAATAAAAATGTTGTTGTAAAGTTGCAACTATATTTGATGTGACAAAATTCCCAACCAACTTCAAGAAATGAGATTACCAAATCAGAAAATCCCTAGGTTCACTTGCAAGTGAGCACATCCTATCAAGTCAATACAAAATATCTTTATTCATATGAAAATCAACTGAATTAATAATAATTCTTGTGTAGGTAGTGTGGCATCCTTATTGAATGGTTTCATAAACTTTCACAAAATTTATGTGTGTGTTGTAGAACTCTTTCTGGTGTTCTATATCACACCTTTTTGTGTTAAGAACCACTGTGAATCTATGTTAAGTTGGGTGACAATGACCCGTGAAATTCAAGAAATGAGATTACCAAATCAACAAATCCCTAGGTTCACTTGCAAGTGAGCACATCCTATCAAGTCAATACAAAAGATATTTATTCATATGAAAATCATCCGAATTAATAATAAGTCTTGTGTAGGTAGTGTGGCATCCTTATTGAATGGTTGCATAAACTTTCACAAAATTTATGTGTGTATTGTATAACTCTTGATAGTGTTCTATATCACACCTTTTTGTGTTAAGAACCATGTGAATCTATGTTAGTTGTGTGACAATGACCTGCGAAATTCCCTCTTAAGATTTGGTTAAGCTGTCTAGTTAAGTTTCCTCAAAGAATCTATAGAAATTAACCAATCCCCCCCAAAATGAAGTTTTGTGATATTATTTAGCTCACAACTCATAAATGTGTGCATTCTTATTTAGGAAATGTAGTGGGTATGTGTGGACTTGTTTAGACCTCGGTCTTCATAAATGCCAATGATTTAGTCTTCCATAAATTCCAATGGCTTAGTCTTCCATAACTTATGGCATTGTGTTCCTTAGTAAGATCAATATAAAGTTAGAATATCATCAAAATCTTGTTGCATAAGTTGCATAGTTACATAAAGTTGCATGGTTTCATAAGTTGCATAAGTTGCATAAGTAAGCTCAATATCAAGTTGTTCCTTGCATAGTTTCATAGAGAACTTCATAAAATCACCATCAAGGAGAAGTTCCCTATTCCATTCATTGATGAGATATTAGATGAAATGGCGTTGTGTTCCTTAGTAATCTCAATATAAAGTTAGAATATCATCAAAGTCTTGTTGCATAAGTTGCATAGTTGCATAAAATTGCATAGTTTCATAAGTTGCATATTTGCATAATTTGCATAAGTAAGCTCAATATCAAGTTGCTCAAGTTGCATAGTTGCATAGTTTCATATTCTAGGGACCTATTTTTTTCTAGGTTGTCCTCTCCCATTTAGTGATTTAAATGGATATGACGATGGATTAGGTGCCTTGGGTGATTGTAGGATTGTAAATCCTTGTAGGCTGATGAGGGGGACATAATCCCCATTTTCTCTCATGCAATGTTGGTGAAGGGCATCCTTGAACTTCAACCTTCTTGAAACATATGTTAGTGGAGCCTTAGGCATGCATGCAATCATCAAAATCATATCTAAAATAGGATACAACACCCACTCAATCATCCAAATAATTTCATAATCAATAAATTACACAAAACCCAACAAAATTACATTAATCATGGTTAATAGAGGTGTCATAGAGTACAAAGATGATCAAAATATCTTAAAAATGGGCCTCATGATACTACAATTGGGAGGCCCGTCATCACCTCCCAACTTAATTTTTTTCACACCCTTGTGAAAAAAAAAATGATGATGTAGCTACTACTACTCCCTCTCTTACTATTTAACTATTGCTAATCTCTACAATCCTTCTTCAAATCATATGCCACAAATTTTCTAGTGTCACCCTTGCCATGGTACCTAGGATCTTTCTACACCTTTTTCCAGTCTTCCCTTTCCTTATCTTCATCGAAGAAGTCTATTTTTGTAGGGTACAAAAGTAGAGGGGGGTTGAACCTAAGCTATATATAATTGATATTGACCCTCCTCAATGAATTCTTTCACAATTGGTCCCTAAACATGGAGGCTTGCAAGTTACTAGGGAAATGAGGATCAACCCTCTTGAGGTCACGTGAGAATGAATTACACCTTCTTTAGTGGGAATATGGAGAATATTTATGTTTGATCCAATAAAGGAACATTGGATGGTTGTTAAAATAACATTATCATATGTATAAGGAACCAACTTCTATGTCTTAGTCATCAAGACCAATGTAATGATAGTTTTGACTTACATGGGTTTGTTGATGAAGATTGGGTTGGATATGTGGACAAGAAAATGTCCAAAAGTGAAAATGTATTTTATTTGTTCCAATGAGTAGTGAGGTTGATGAGTAAGACACAACCCATCATTTCCTCTTCTAGTTCAAAGGAACGATATGTTGTTGCAACAAAATTTATCAAAGACACATTTTGGTTATTGAGATTATGAAGCAATATTGCTATCAAACAGGCTAGTTTAGAAATCGAATGTGATAGACAAAGAACCATTGTAATGACTAAGAAGCCAAATTATAGTTCTAATCATAATCATATTTATGTGGAGTACCACATTGTGAGGGAAATAGAGGAAGTAGGTGTAACAAAATTGATAAAGTGTAGATCAAATGTAATGCAACATAAGAACTACCAAGGAAATCAATGGAGTGAAGTTTGTGTTGTGTAGATACATGCTTGGAATTTACACTTGTTCAATGTGATCTTCTCAATAAATTTAGAGAATAATCTACATGAAAAAGTTTACCTTATTCTAAGGAATTATAATCGCAACCATATTCCACTTGAAGGATATTGTCTAAGGCATTATAATAGCAGAATGTGACAAAAACAATGCCATCCATGAACCATTATAATATCAACCATATTCCATTAGAATAGAAACCATATTCTAAAGAAGAATGCGACATAAACAATGCCATCCATTAACCATATTATAAAGAAGAATGTGACATAAACAATGCCATCCATAAACCATTTTCTTCTTGTAATTTTTTATATGATTGGGAACAAGAGAATGGAGATCAAAGAGATGTTGATATTTAACATATAGGTTATGATATTCATGAATAATTTTTTGGGTTTATTATTCATATGGATGAGGGGTATGTTCCCCACAAGCCGATAGATCCAATGTTTTTTCATTGGAGATCAGTGCAACTCTATTTTGCAGGAGGATCGAGCTACATATAGAGGATCGTTTATGAGGCGAAACACTCTCTTAGAAGCTATGTTGAGCTTCTTAGAAGATACAGTGAAAATTCAAGAGGAGGATGCTATGGTGAGCTACAGGCGCTATCCATGCTATGAAGCAAGGTGAGCTACGAGCCTTGTCCATGCTGAAATTCCGGTCCATGCTCTGGAAGACTTAGTCAATATAAGCAACTAGGTTGGAATGTATATATAGGGAAATGGGTAAGAAAGGATGGGAAACATAGGGTTTCTAGCCTATAATTTGTTTGGAAACCCTGGTAAACAATAAAGAAAACAACTCATAACCATTAACTAATTAGTAAAAAGCTCAGATCTTGGAGACCCATTACCATTTTCTGCATCATGTTGTCAACCCTTGAATATATCCACTCCATGGGTTTGGCTCCTCTGCCTTTGTCGATGTCCAAACCAAAGATGCACTGTTGTTGTCCAAATGGGAGCTTCTCTCATGTGCCTAGTCCAAGAACGGGTGAGGTTTTTCTTTGCTAGATGGACTCCTAGTAT
>JZKD02S0466355.1:157554-180891 GCA_000966675.3 Picea glauca | reverse complement strand
GGTATATATAGGAGACTAGGAAGTATAATTACAACTAATGGCCTAAAGACAACATAAATAAAATAAAATTACTAATATAATATGCCCCAATTAAGGGGTAATGAGCCAATATTAGGGCTTAACATTCTAGGGGGTGTAAACCCTCTTACTCCCTAGAGAAGATAAACCCTGGCAAAGTGTTTCCACAAGGGTGCAAACCATTTTACTCCTTGTGTAAATCCTTTGAGTCATTTTCAATGAAAAATAGAAAAATATCTTTGATGGAGGGTATATCCCCTTATACTCCATGTAAGTTTTAATAGTATAACCTTGAATTCAAGAAGAAAAATACACAAGATTGCAGAAAATTCCTTACCCAATCCAAGAGATAGGATGAAAAAAAATTACTATCAAAGAAATTCCAATGATTTTACAAACTAAATCATCTAAGAGAAGTCATTATCCTTTATTCATCCAATAAAAAAGTGTTGCCTCCACAATGAAAATAAAGAAGAAAGGCTGAAATTTCAGTCCAAGAGAAAATTTTCAAGTTATGAGCTATGATAAAAATGAAAATGGTTGGCTCATATTTAGATGAGGAAACCCAAGTCATAGTTTGTCCATTTTACAATTTAATCCATGATTTTAGGCTAAAACCATAAATTGCACCGAAAAGCCAAACACCCTCCCAAAAGTGTGATGTCAAGCTCTCCAAGAGGGACGTTATGGCATAGGAAGGTGATGCTACCCTCTCTTCATGGTTCCAGGCATTCATTATATTCTAGGGACATCTATCAAGGTGCAAATTTCATCATCTTATGCCTCCAATGAGTGGGGCACAATGTCCATCCAATGGAATTTCAAGCCCCTATAAAGTTCCAAGTGGCCTAGTCTCTTCATGAATATCTTCCACCAGGAAAGGTCCTACAAAGAAAATAAAATATGCCCTCAAAGGGTCCATAAGTCACATGTATCATGCCAAGTAAGCCACATATAATAAGAGAACCACCCAAACATGTGCATCAAATCCCCCCTTTTCAAACTAAACAAATACTTAAAGGCCTTAAAAACTTTTCCAAATTTAGGTATGGGAGGGTTTTCATCATGCCCTATTGGGTAGGCCAATCCCCAAGTCAAGGAATGTTTCCCAAGAAGACGCTCCCTAAGCCATGTAGTGAATATGAGGTGGATGGGTGTATGAATTTTTGGCATGGGGTTCCTGACATATGAAGGGCTCATATTGTTTCATTTACATGTGCCTTTGTGGAGGTTGTGATGCATCCCTTCGTTTGCAATGCAACATTTTTCCAAGCCCTTTATTTTCCTTTCATTTTTTATGTTATGAATAGTGAGTTCTATGTGCAAGGAAGGAAAAAGGAGCACCACAATTCCACTTGAAGTTAGAATACATTGAGTTCCATATGAACTAGAAATTAAGATACACCACAATGCATACCCCCCTCAAGCGAGACATTTTTATTCATTTTTATGGAGAAGTGTTTCATTTCTCTCAGGACCTTAGGGAGAGAAATCTTAAGGATTAGTTATGGCTTTTGACTTTTTCTAGCTAAAAACCCTCCGAGACTTCATCCCCTTCTTCCCATGAAATGAGGTACAAGCCCTTCTTGGGATCAATGAACCCAAAGACCCAAAAGATGAGGCAACAAAGAGGAATAAGTGTGGAAAGTGGAAATTATTATTGGGAATGGTACGATGACCCTTCAAGGAGACCCCCCAGTAGCAACCCTTTTCCCGAGGGTGACCCACTTGATAGGAAACCATGTCAACCACCAAGGTGAAAAAAGGTAAAAGGTATAGTTTCCAAGTAAAATTTCCATAATAAATAAAGGGCCCTTTGCAACATGCTCAAATTATTCAATTATTAAAGTGACACTTACCACAATAATGAAATTTTTACCTCATGAAGCAAGACGAGCTGTCATTTATGGGCCATACTAGTGTGGAGGACGTTGCTATGCTGCTGAAAATGAATGGTGATGTGTGGTGGAGATGAGGGGATTTGTCTGTTCAATATGGGCTCAACTGGTCATATGACTCTTGGCACTCCATGTATTTGAACTGCATGCCTCAAGACATCATCTCCTTAGTTACCCCTAGGCCGAGGGGTAACAAACCTCAATATATGAGCATCTCACCAATACAAACTATGTTGGAGAGAAAAGGAAGATCTTTAATGATATGTATTATGTCAGTTGGGGATGGAAATATTCTTCCAATGTACCAGTGGAAGAAGAGGAAAAAGCACAGATGATACATTGTGTATTGATGAAGATAGAAGATGATCGTTGATACAATGTGTATTGGGAGGAACTAAAGATCCATTGCCTGTGTGTCAGGAGTCAGAAGTGGTTCATTCTCTAGCATATTGACACACAAAATATGATCAAACTCTATTGTATTGACGCTGGGAAGGAGGTTAAATTGTGCTAGGGGTAAAGGGAAGAAATAAAACAAAAATAATTTCCAAGTATTGGAAGGTCTAAGCGTATCAACAATAATATGGATATGTTGTCAATATAATATGTATTGATGAAGATAAAGGATGCTCTCCGATACACTATGTATTGGTAAAGATAGAGGATGCTTGTCAATACACTATGTATCGATGAGCCAAAGTTATCTTCAAAAATTCCAAAAATGATCAAGTTTGGAGGGAAAGAAGAATATCTTGGACTTTGACATTTGCATGGAATATTTTAGAATCTTTTCTAGTAGCAAAATGTAATAGGGGGACCCAATTTGTTCTCTTAGAGTATTGGTGTTTTGAAGTGAATAGAAGAAATTAGGGAGGGTGTTATGTTGGCACAAACATTGGTGACACACTGGGAGAAGTTGACATATCTTCTAGTATTCCATAAATTATGAGCCAAAAATGTAGAGGGTGATGTTATTACTTTTAAGATCATAAATTCTAGAATAAATGTGCAACTAGTACCTGAAAGGTTTCATCATGGTGGTCTCACTAGTGATTCTTGAATCCTATCTAGTAGATCTTATCTGCTGTAAAGAGAGGATAAATGATGATGGGATTTATTTCCTTAAACTACGTTGACGATTCAGGTTGGTAACTTTGTCATGGGGTTGATATAGTTTTGGGATATACAAAACATTTTTATCATATGTGTATACTTTATCTCTCGGGTGTTGCTCCACTTCCCACAAGTTTCTATATCCCTAATGGAGTCACCGCGATGTAACATACCTTTCTTTTCTTCCAATGAACTTCCATAGCCCCGACGAAGATATATGCATGTCCCCTAGCTTGATAAAAATTTCTTTCCCATTCCTTCCTGGTTTATTTAGTGAATTATTAGAATCCGGTGGATGGGGAAAGTGATGGGCTTATTTTAGATTGATATGGGATGAGTGCCAACTATTGAGAATTACTTTTTATATTTTTTTCAATTGGCTAAATAAAGCTATCCCTTTTGATTTTCAGTCTTTAGAGTTTTACACTTCACCTTTCACGCGAGAAACTACTTAGTGTGTGGATGGTTCCCCTATTACATATGATCTTGTCACCACCCAACATGCAATAATAACCATTTATTAACCACTTGTCAGTTCATTGTCTGATTATTGTCACAATATTCCAAAATATTCATCCTGATATATCCTCAATAGAGACTTCAAGTTCAACTCATGAGATAGGAAAGAGATGAAAGCTAATTTGGGCATGTTTCTAGTGAAAAGGTGCTGACTATATGAGACAAATGGAGGTGAGATATATGTATCTCATCAACATGATCAAGAATCCAAAAATAAATGGATTCATAGGATGAATTTATTTTATGGGAAGAGATGATGGGGAATTAAAGAGAGAAGGCATATTCAAAATTAGAAGATAAAATCAATCCAAAACCTGCTACAATTGAAAAATGAAACCTTAGAAACTAATGATTAAAGATATGTAGTCAACAAGGAATAGTATATTGAAAAACAAATCATGAATATTAGTGTTTTTGGTAGCTTGAAAATGTTCATACATCCTAACACAATAAATAGTTTTGCAACCTCTTGAAAAAATCATAAGCGTATAATTTGATTTATATGGGCTTCAGTGCTAGTGTTGACTGATATGTACATATCACATTTGAATTTTTGAACATTGTCAATGCATGTTTGCAGTCTTGTGCTTCAATAAGTAAGGATTGAAAAGAGATTCCTTTGTTATCCATTAGATTTCTTTTCTCTAGCCTATGATATCCCCGGGTTCCAAAATATGTGATCACATTTTGAATCTCTCCAAGTTATGAAGCTTATTCTGAAAAGTAACATGATAATCTCACCACAGTTCCAAATCAGGCATACTCTATCAACCGAGAACTTGTACCTACATGGACAAACCATTCAATACATAAGATTTATTTCAACCCCAAATTTTCAGAACTAAAAAGGGATTAAGAAAATTATCTGCAGATAGTTGAAAATAGGATCCAAAAACAAGTTCGTTAATAAAGTTCCCATCATATCAAATTTTTTAAAGCCATTTTTTTCCCTCTAGCCATGTCCTTATCTTCAGGTGAGCCAACACTTCAATGGTTGAGGTTTGTACATATGCATAAAACAAACATAAGACTATGCTAATAAATTAGCGGCACATCATACTGAAATGATTTATTTGTTAAACCTTTTCAAACAAAGATGTCTAACTAGATAACACAACTGACTAAAAGAAATGTTGACTAAGATAATTTCCTCCCTAAAAAACATGTTCATAGAGATCTCATAACATAAAATATAACTGAAGCATGTATCTGGGCTGGCATGGAACACTAAACTAAAAGATAAAGCTTCGAGTAAATAAGGAACAATACCTATTGGGATGTATTAAGTCAAATCCTAAATCTTATTGATTTCCTGTTGCCATGATCCTAGTATAAAGGTGGAGTCAATTACCTTGAATATTCGTCCATGAGTGGGATCTCTCTTTGAAACAAAAAGTGGCTCTAGTTGTGATAATCAATAGTTATGTTAGTGAATTTGAGAACCATTCCTCATTGATCGGTATCCTAAAGGATGTAAACCATGGGCCACTTGTAAGAGGGCATTGTTATTGAATCATAATGCTCTTTCCCAACTAAGAATGTTCATAAAAATCTGTTGTTAGCAATCCTTCAATTGTTATCTCTTTGAAATCAGGTTGTAGATCATATATGATAGGATTTGAACAGGTCCAATCTCTGAAATCAGGGTAAGTATCCACATCACACACATGCAAATGAAAATGACAGATCAAGGCTACTTGTAACACTTTCCTTTTGGAATTTCCCAAAGTATGGAATTACAGAGCAACATGTGACACTTATGCAAGAGAATGTGTATCCTGTTGTATGGTTCATGCATTGTTTACTTGGTTGAGTTTTGAAATGTTATTCTTGATGAACCTTCTCAACATCCTTCATTATTTGAAATATTTGTAGACTAGTTTCTTTTCCATTGGGAAATGGAGTTCGACGTGTGATTACACAATGAATAAGGTTTACCAGGAGGAAGCATGAAATAAAAATCTTCAAGTTATCAAGTACAAAGATAAGAAAGGTGGAGTATGATACTCTGGCCAGTCTAATGGAGGTAAATAAATGAACATACACAATTAACACTAAATTTTTCTGATTATGCATCAAGAACTTAGATAGTTAGAACCTTAAGCATTCTCATCTTATTAGATGTTGAGAAATATGAAAGAAAATATATTCGATACTTTAAGGATGTATTTCTTCACTTGGAGTCTTCATGATTTTTCTGTTCCAATCTTCCCTGAACTGTAAAGTATTTTACAACAGGTACTTATTCAACATAGAAAGATCATACTCTTCTAGTTAATTGTTGTCTAGATGTCAATGTTATAGTGAATTTCCCTAGTGCAAATGAATCTTTCAGTTAAATCTTCTCAAAGGATTCTGCACATAATTTCCTAATGCAGATGAATGTAAAAAAAAATTAATCCAAGCTTTAAGTTAAACAAAAAAACAAAAGGAATCAATGAAAAGAAGAAATATCTCATGCAAAAAATAAACTAAGACTAAAGTAAGCCATCCTGAGCCACAACATAAACTAATAGAAGTTGGTGGATTTTATTCAAGAAAACAAAAATAAGTAAAATATGTATGCTATATAAGTAGCAATGGAAAAAAATCTATACTACATAAGTAGACAAGGAAGTAAAATAACTATGCTACTCATATTCATACTCTATCCTACTCTGTCTAAAAAAGGACTATGTGAAATCATAGTGCCAATGTATCCATTCAAGCAACTCCAATCTTGCGAACACATGTTCACCAAAAGTTAATAGTAGAGATTGGAGTAATAAGATACTAAAAATAAGAAGAATTGAATCAAGTAAAAATTTATCCAGCATGTGAAAGTTGGTAATGTTATCATTCATGGGGGTTGTAGTCATGTAGGATCCCTCCAACCAAGATTCAATTCCATCATAAAATTTACAATGACCTAATGAGAACCATGTATTACATTTGATTGAAATGTATCTTATGGGATATTCTTATTATTGATGGTATCATTTATTCCATAGGTTAGAGCAAGATAATGCGAACCTGACATAACCATCGGTTGAAAATGAAGTGCCTCATTATCTAGGCAAGTCTCCCTGAGCCCACCCAAAGCAATATAATGAGAACCTGGCATAACACTAGATCGAAACTGAAGTGCCTCATTATCTAGGAGAGTATCCTTGGACCCGCACTTTACATAACCCACAAGTTGAGAGGGATAATTGTACCTACTAGTTTGAGGGAAACATCAAACAGGATGACTCCAAGATCTCTCCTATAACATAATCAAAATTATGTGAGGAGTGTTGGAGTATTGAGAAAAAAACCAAGGATGAGTAATGTGTTTGCCCCTCAAGATTAACTTGCGATTTTGGAGAAGATTTAAGTGACAATGTTTCTCGGATCATCTCGATGTTTCCTATGTCTTGCATGGTGATGGGATGTCTAAGTGATGTTATTTCCACATGGGGATATGGAAACTTTATGTATTATTCATGATTTGTCTCTTCTATCACTAACATTTGTGCCTTGAGATTATAATTTTAAGATTGCACATGATCAATGAATGATATATTAGTGCTCACATTCAATTCCGTAACAGAAAAATAATCATGAAAAAAAGGGTTATGGTGATCAAATTGTGTTTGAATGTGTTCCGGAAATTTAAATTGCAAAGGAATTTCAACATTGTGCATCTTGGATGGATTGTCATTAAAAATGAGTCTTTGATCAATGAAAACTTGGAATTGTTGTTTTTCTCATTTACCATTCAATATTGTATCAATGGAAGAGTAATGTAAAGATTTCACTTCATGATAAACAAGTGGATGCTCATGTGGGTGATTATCATCAATGTTTGTATAAAGAGAATTAAGATCTTCAGATTGTGAAACTAATTGGATTTCGTGAATATGATATTTTTTACAAATCAAAACTTATCCATGATTCATAAAAATAGAGTCACCCATTTGTTCCCTCTCTACATCTAAAGGGTTTCAGATTTTTGATGGAAATTCCTTTATATTTGTGACAAAAAATTGGTTACACATAATGTTCCCTCCTTCTTCCATTACTATGCTTCCTAGTGCTCAACCATCATTCAAATCTAGAACAATTTCATGAATTGATTCATTAGTTAATACAGACTTGAAATCACCTTTTGAATAATTTCCCTAGATTTCTCATTGAAATCAGAGTGCAAAGTATCATATGTCTAAGGGTAAGGTATCATGGTTTGTATGTTTGAAAATATTTCTATGGTATGAGAGGTGACTAAATATTTATTATGTATATATGAATCTTGTGAAATAAAGATCTTTCTATTATCTAGATTGTACCCTTCAGAAATAGAGACAAGATATGCAGTCCAATCAAGAATTTCTTGGTCTGAGGGTTTGCCACTTTCATGAAATCTATAATAAATTCCCATGACTCTTTGAAAGAAATCATCTACAAGTTCATTTATTAGCCTATGAATATCCTCAAGTTCATTAAAGACTTCATCATAATCATAATCTACATGAGAATTAATAAAGACTTCCATGAATTGTTTCCAACTATGTATCAATTTCACTGGTAATGTCCTAAGACATACTTTAATTCGTTCTTCTAATGCGAGGAAACATAATTGACAAATTTCATTATCCCGAATAATTTTTAGATTATGTCGTGCAATGTTAAATTGATTGAGATGTGTGAATGCAGAGACATTCCCTTCACCATCGAATATTAAGTTTGACAAGAGATCAACTGTCTTGACTGTGATTCCCCCTAAGGGACTCAAAAGACTCAAAGGGTTATCCCATACAGAGATAAAAAGAAGTGCCATAGGCTGGTTAAAACAATTTAATAAAATGAATCCACATGAGAAGGCTTGTCATTTGACCATCCTTGTAGCACCAATTCTGTTGACGTATCTTGTGTGACCTTGATCAACCACAGGGGTTACCCCCAGTAAAAAATCCCAATTAGAACTCTCCCCATTTAGAATAGGGAACCTATCCAGATTTTTGCCCAACAACCATTTCTAGTTTGGTGTTTAATAGTTGCAATTTGGTCCACCAATGATGATTTATAAGCTAAGGAATTAAATGAAATTGACCTAATATGCATGCATCCGAATGAAAATAAGGTAACCATAAAGAAAACATAGAACCAAACATGCTCCTCTCAATGGTCCATGGAGTAGTTCACACATAGAAGAGATAAGAATACAAATAAATAACTGTAAACCCATAATAGTCTAGCATTTAAACAACCATTTACAATCTTATTCCAATAGATTCAAAAAAATATTCCATGGAAAACATAGATAAGAATGCAACAAACACACACAAGAATATTATATAGTACGTGATACATTCTTACACAACCCAAGTGATGTGTGAAATAGAATAGAATAGTCCACAACAGTGCAACACAAGGATCCATGTTCTCTAGAAAATAACTTGGCCAAACATACCTCTCCTCGTTAAAAGTTTCAACAATAATACATGAAAGATCCAAGAGCCAAAATCCCCCACTTCGAATGTAATCCCCTTATTTATTGAGATTCACCTTGACTCTTGGCCTTTTCCCTTATCGACTTTTGACCTTCCACCTTCCCAACTATTGACCTTCCCTTTACAAAATTTTGTCCTTATCCTCTAAGGCATGATGAGGGAATAATGAAAGTATAAATTTTTATGATTTAATATATCAGACATTATATGCATTTACATTTCAAAATTTTCTTTTATTGTTGGTGGGCCTTCATGGATTTTGGATCCATTTCACCTCATATAATGTGATGAATAATTTAGATGTTGGAGGTCTCTCCTGCCTCTATGTCTTGGACGTTCCCACCATGAATAATGTGCTTCATCTTATGCCATTTGGGCTTGATTACCTTTTGTTGTTGGTTTTTCATGTGTTGATATATCAACCACCTCCTTTGTTGAAGATTACTTTCTTGAAGATGTTGTTGTGTCTTTGTAGCTTACTCCTTTATACACTATGTATTCATATTTCCGAGTATGATCTTCCTCTAGCTGGTACCTTGGTGCCATTCAAAACCAAATGTGTGAGTTTCTCATACATAATACTTCAAAATACAAATTATAACATATTCAAACATAAAGGAATTAATTGACAACTAAATGAAAATTGCATATCTACTTCCTCAAGTTTGATATCTGGTCGCTTCGATGGTTGTTTCACAAATATTCCCGCTACAATGAAGTGTTGTTGAGTTCTTAAGATGATGAAAATACACCAATGTTTAATCCTAAACAATATATTTATTGGTGAGGAATCTCCTAAATATTATAACTAAGAAGTTTCATATCTCGATGAGCCCTTTCCAATGGTATAAGGAGCACATGAAATGGGTCTTGAAATCAAACGTTATGGCCAAAATACGAAAGGAAGTTTTAGGAGATCCACCACTATGTCAAAGGTCGAAAATTGTTTTCTTTTGTCGAAGAAAAAAAGAAGATCGACCTCCTCTTTGTTGGAGAAAAAAGGAAGATCAAAGAAAAAAGAAGATTGGCTTCCTCTTTTTTGGAACAAAAAATAAGATTGGCTTCCTCTTTGTTGGAGCAAAAAAGAAGATTGCCTTTGATATGACTCCAAAGAGAAGAAATAATTCAAAAAACAAATTAATTGTTGGAAAGGTTTCTCTTATCAGAGAGAATGCAAAGATGTGTGTATTAGAGGGTGAAGGACATATTCTAATGATGAATTTTGAACAAGGAAAATAAAGAATTTAGATATTGAAGCTTGCAACAATTTCTAATTGTTTTTAATGACAAGAAGTGAGAAAGATAAGAAGGGTTCCTAATTTCTTGGCTCCCATTGAATGGATCTGGAGATGAAGTCAATAAATAAAAGGAAGGTGTTGTTTCTAGCACACTAATAACTCGAGTTCAAAATTACATAAATTTCTCACACGATGTCCGATTTAGACATCATTTTTTGCAACACATAGAGTACATGTAGAGGTTTCTAAAGAGATAAATTACAACTTCATTCAATCATTTGAGTATATTAATGTATAATGAAGGTTGTTTAAAGAAGTATCCCTTGGTAATCATTTTGGATCTTCTATACCTCAGCTTTCAATTTTGTTAGTGGAGTTGGATTCATAATCTTGCAAAACATATAATTGGCCTACTTTGGAGATGAAAAATCCATTTTGACAAGCGACGCAAAATTATGAGCAAAGACATTTTTAATAAAAGTTATGGCCCTGTTATTTATACTGCTTCACCGAAATTCATTTATGTCAGTTCCCATGACATCTGTGTTATATATGATCTCAATCTATCCATTGGAATTAAGGTTACCTATCAGTGGCTGAGAAATATTCTCTCGTGAAAACAATCAATAGATGTTTTGAGAACTTGATTCTTAAAATGTGTTGGGAGGACCAATTATTTTTGAGATGCAATTCATGTCCAACCTATGTCTTGTACATGTTGCAACTAACCCACCTGATAATAAACACCACTTTCATGATTAAGGTTAGTCATAGAATCAAGAGGTGAAAAATATACATGCTGGTATGCTACGCGTAATGAAAGCTGCTAGTGACACAAACATACTTTCCAAGATTATTATAATACTCAATTGTGACGGTGACATGACATCAATCAAAATCAACAGGAAATCAACATCAGCCATCCAACTAGACTAAAAAATGATTGATCATTGATAATCGAAAGAGCCCGACTAATGGATGCATTGAAAAGGATCCGAGTTGGAAGAATTAAGGAGAGGCCTCAAGGTGTGAGCATCTCACTGATACAGACTATGTCAGTAAGAAAAGGAGGATACCTTCCAATAGGCCCTATGTTGGAGGGGGATGGAAATATTCCATCGATGTATTGACAGAAAAAGAGGAAAAAACGTCGATGATACGCTATGTATCTATGAAGATAGAGCATGATCGTTGATACATTGTGTATCGATCAGAAATAGAGATCCATCATCAGTGTGTCGACTGTCAGAAGAGATTTGGTCTCCAATGTATTGGAATGAAAAATATGATCATCCTCCATTGTATTGAGATCAAGAAGGAGGTTGAATTCCACTAGGGGTAGAGGGAAGAAAGAAAACCCAAAAAAATTCCGAGTCTTGGAAGGTCTAAGCATATCAGAGGAAATAAGGAGATGTTCTTGATATAAGATGTATCAATGAAGATATATTATTCTCATCTATACATTGTGTATCAGTGAATATATAGGATGCTTGTTGATACATTGTGTATCGATGAGCCAGATTTATGTTCAAAATTTTTCAAAATGATCAAGTTTGGAGGGAGAGAAGAGGATCTTGGACTTTGACATTTGCATGGAATATTTTAGAAGGTTTTGTAGTAGAAAAAATTAATAGGGGGCCCAATTTTTTCTCTTAGAGTATTGGTGTTTTGAAGTGAATAGAAGAAATTAGGGAGGATGTTATGTTGGCACAACAATTGGCCACACACTGGGAGAAGCCAAAATTTCTTCTAGTATTCCCTAACTTATGAGAAAAATAAATGCAGAGGGTTATACTATTACTTTTAAGATCAGAAACTCTAGAATAAATGTGCAAGTAGTACCTAAAAGGTTTAATCGTGGTGGTATCACTAGTGATTCTTGCATGTTAGCCAGTACAGATTATCTATTGTAAAGAGAGGATAAATGATGTTGGGATTTATTTCCTTAAACCACGTCGCCCATTCAGGTTGGTAACTTCATCATGGGGTTGATATAGGTTTGGAATATAATTTTTTTTTATCATATGTGTATATTTCATCCCTTAGGTGTTGCTCCACTTCCCACAAGTGTCCATATCCCTAATGGATTCACCAAGATTTAACTGACCTTGCTCCGCTTCCAATGAATGTCCATAGCCCCAAAAAATATATATGCATGTCCCCTAGCTTGATTAAGCTTCTTTCCTATTCCTTCCCAGTTTATTTAGTGAATTCTTAGCATCCAGTGGATGGGGAAAGTGATGACATTCTTTTATAATGATAGGGGATGACTGCCAACTATTGATACACACTTTGTATATTTTTCTCACTTGTCTAAATAAAGCTATCCCTTTTGATTTTCAGCCTTTAAAGTTTAAAACTTCACCTTTCACGTGAGAAAATACTTAGTGTGTGGATGGTTCCCCTGTTACATAGGATATTGTCACCACCCAACATGAAAGAATAACCATTTATTAACCACTTGTTAGTTCATGGTCTGATTACCGTTATAATATTCCAAAATATTCATCCTGATATATCCTCAATAGAGACCTCAAGTTCATCTCATGAGCTAGGAAATATGTGCAAGTTGATTTAGGCATGTTTCCAGTGCAAAGGTGTTGACTATATGAGACAAATGGAGGTGATCTATTTGTATCTCATCAATATGATCAGGAACCCCAAAATAAATGGATTCATAGGATGAATTTATTTTATGGGAAGAGATTCTAGGGACTTAAATAGAGAAGGAATATTCAAAATTAGAATATAAACTCATCCAAAAACCTACTACAATTGAAAAATGAAACCTTAGAAACTGATGATTAAAGATGTGCAGTCAGCAAGGAAGAGTATACCGAAAAATAAATCATGAATGTCAGTGTTTCCAGTAGCTTGACAATGTTCATACATCCCAACACAACAAGTGGTTTTGAAACCTCTTGAAAAATATAATCCTCTTGAAATAATATAAGCGTATAATTTCATTTATATGGGATTCGGTGCTAGTACTGACTGATAACTACATCTCACATTTGATTTTTTGAACATTGTCAGTGCATCTTTGCTATCTTGTGCTTCAATAAGTAAGGATTGAAAAGAGCTTCCTTTGTTATCCATTAGATTTCTTTTCTCTAGCTTATGATATCCCTGGGTTCCAAAATCTGTGCTCACATTTTGAATCTCTCCAAGTTTTGAAGCTTGTTCTATAGAGTAACATGCTCATCTCACCACAGTTCCAAATCAGGCATACAATATCAACTAGGCACTTGTACCTACATGGACAAACGATTTAATAGATAAGATTGATTTCAACCCCAAATTTTCAAAAATGAAAAGGGATTAAGAAAATTATGTGCAGAGAATTGAAAATAGAATCCAGAAATAGGTTTGTTAATAAAGTTCGCATCATATCAAATTTTCTAAATCCATTTGTTTTCCTCAAGCCATGTTCTTCTCTTCAGGTGAGCCAACACTTCAATGGTTGAGGTCTATACATATGCATAAAAAAAACATAAGGTTATGTCATTAAATTAGCAACACATCATGATACTGGAATGATTTATTTGTTAAAACTTTTCAAACAAACATGTCTAACCAGATATCACAACTGACTAAAAGAAATGTTGGCTAATATAATTTCCTCCCTAAAAAACATGTTCGTAGATATCTCATAACATAAAATAGAACTGAAACATGTATCTGGGTTGGCATGGAACACTAAACCAAAAGATAAAGCTTCAAGTAAATGAGGAACAATACCTATTGGGACATATTAGTTCAAATCCTAAATATTATCGATTTCATGTTGCCACGATCCCAATATAAAGGTGGAGTCAACTACATTGAATCTTCATCCATGAGTAAGATCTCTCTTTGAAGCAACAAGTGGCTCTGGTTGTGATGATCAATAGTTCTACTAGTGAATTTTGAGAACTATTTCTTGTTGATCAGTATCCTATAGGATCCAAACCATGGGCCACTTGTAAGAGGTCATTGTTCTTGAATAATAATGCTCTTTCCCAACTAAGAATTTTCATCAAAAAAATATTGTTAGCACTCCTTCAATTGTTATCTCTTTGAAATCATGTTGTAGATTATATATGGTAGGATTTGAATAGGTCCAATCTATGAAATCGGGGTAAGTATCCACATTACACACATGCAAATGAAAATGACATATCAAGGCTACTTGTAACACTTTGCTTTCAGGATTTGCCCCAAGTATGGAACTGTAAAGAAAAATGTGACACTTATGCAAGTGAATGTGTATCTTGTTGTACGGTTCATGCATTGTTTACTTGGTTGAGTTTTGAAATGTTATTCTTGATGAACCTTCTCATCATCCTTCATTATTTGAAATATTTGTAGACTAGTGTCTTTTCCATTGGGAAATGGAGTTCAAAGTGTGATTACACAATAAATAAGGTTTACTAGGAGGAAGCTAGAAATAAAAATCTCTGAGTTATCAAGTAAAAAGATAAGCAAGGTGGAGTATGGTACTCTAGCCAGTCTAATGGAGGTAAATAAATGAACATACATGATTAACACTAAATTTTTATGATTATGCATCAAGAACTCAGATAGTCAAGACCTTAAGCATTCTCATCTGATTAGATGTCGATAAATATGAAAAAAAATCCATTCAATGCTTTAAGGATGTATTTCTTCACTTGGAGTATTCATGATTTTTTTGTTCCAATCTTCCCCAAACTATAAAGTATTTTACAACACGTACTTGTTCAACATCTCAAGATCGTACTCTTCTAGTTAATTGTTGTCTAGATGTCAATGTTATAGTGAATTCTCCTAGTACAAATGAATCTTTGAGTTAAATATTCTCAAAGGATTCTATACATAATTTCCTCATGAAGGTGAATGTAAACAAAAGTTAAGCCAAGATTTAAGTTAAACAAAAAAATGAAAGGAATCAATGAAAAGAAGAAATCTCTCATGCAAAAAACAAACTAAGACTAAAGTAAGCTAGCCTAAGCCGCAACATAAACTAATAATAGTTGGTGCATTTTATTCAAGAAAACAAAAATAAGTAAAAAATATATGTTATATAAGTAGCAATGGAAAACAAATCCATACTACGCAAGTAGACAAGGAAGTAAAATAACTATGCTACTCATATTCATACTCTATTCTACAGTGTCTAAAAAAGGACTATGTGAAAGCATAGTGCCAATGTATCCATTCAAGAAACTCCAAACCTTCAACCACATGTTCATAAAAAGTTAAAAGTAGATATTGGAGTAATAAGAGACTAAAAATAGGAAGAATTGAATCAAGTAAAAAATTATCCATCATGTTAAAGTTGGTAATGTTATCATTCATAAGGGATGTAGTCATGTAGGATCCATCCAACCAAGCTTTAATTCCATCATAAAATTTACAATGACCTAGTGAGAACCATGTATTAAACTTGATTGAAATGTACCATGTGGGAGAGTCTCATTAATGATGGTATCATTTATTCCAGAGGTTAGAGAAAGATAATGAGAACCTGACATAACCATCGGTTGAAACTGAAGTGCCTCATTATCTAGGAAAGTCTCCCTAGGCCCACTCAAAGCAAGACAATGAGAACCTATCATAACCCTAGATAGAAACTAATGTGCCTAATTATCTAGGAGAGTCTCCTTGGTCCCACACTTTACATAACCCACATGTTGACAGGGATAATTGTACCTACTAGTTTGAGGGAAACATAAAACAAATAATGACTCCAATATCTCTCCTATAGCATCATCAAAATTATATGAGGAGTTATGGAGTATTGAGAAAAAAACAAGGATGAGTAATGTGTCTTCCCTTGAAGATTAACTTGTGATTTTGGAGAATATTTAGGTGACAACGTTTCTCATATCATCTTGATGTTTCCTATGTCTTGCATGGTGATGGGATGTCTAAGCGATGTTATTTCCACATGGGTATATGGAAACTTTATGTGTTATTCATGCTTTGTCTCTTCTATCACCAACATTTGTGCCTTGATATTATAAATTTCAGATTGCACATGATAAATGAATGATATATTAGTGCTCACATTCAATTCTATAACAGAAAAATAATCATAAAAGAAAGGGTTATCATGATCAAATTTTATTTGAATGTGTTCCAAAAATTTAAATTGCAAAGGACATTCAACATTATGCATCTTGGATGGACTGTCATTAAGAATGAGCCTTTGATCAATGAAAGATTGGAATTTTTTTTTTCTCATTTACCATTCAGTATTGTATCATTGGAAGAGTAATGTAAAGATTGCAATGCATGATAAACAAGTGGATTCTCATGTGGGTGATTATCATTAAATATGTTTGTATAAAGAGAGTGAATATCTTTAGATTATGAAACTGATTGGATTTCTTGAATATGAGATCTTTTACAAATCAAATCTTATCCATTATTCAAAAATATAGAGTCACTCGTTTGTTCTCTCTCTATATCTAAAGGGTTTAAGAGTTTTGATGGAAATTACCTTATAGTTGTGACACAAAATTGGTTAGAAATAGTGTTCCCTCCTTCTTCCATTACTATGCTTCCTAGTGCTAAACCATCATTCACTTCACCATCAATGTGTCAATGCAGAGACATCCCCTTCACCATCGAATGTTAATTTTGAAATGAGATCGACTGTCTTGATTGAGATTCCCCCTAAGGGACTCGAAATAATCAAAGGGTTATCCCATACATAGATAAAAATAAGAGCCATGGGTTGGTTAAAACTATTTAATGAAATGAATCCACATGAGAAGGCTTGTCATTCGACCATCCTTGTAGTGCCAATTCTGTTGATGTAGCCTATGTGACCTTGATAAACAAAAGGGGTTACCCCTGATAAAAATTTCCAATTAGAAATATCACCATTTGGATTAGGGAACCTATCTAGAGTTTTTCCTAATGACCATTTCTGGTTTGGGGTTTACTAGTTGTGATTTGGTCCATCGATGATGATTTATAAGCTAAGGAATCAAATGCAACTGATCTAATATGCATGTATTCGAATGAAAATAAGGTAACCATACAGAAAACATAGAACCAAACATGCTCCTCTCAATGGCCCAGGGAATAGTTCACACATAGAAGAGGAAATAATACTAATAAATAACTGTAAACCCATAATAGTCTAGCATTTAAAAAATAATTTACAATATTATTCCCATATATTCAGACAAATATTCCATGGAAAACATAAATAATAATGCAACAAACACACACAATAATATTATATAGTACACGATACATTCTTACACAACCCAAGTGTTGAGCGAAATGCAACAGAATAGTCCACAACATGGCAACACAAGGATCCAAGTTATCTAGAAAATATCTTGGCCAAACATACCTCTCCTCATTAAAAGTTTCAACAATAGTACATGAAAGCTACAAGAGCCAAAATACTCCACTTCGAATATAATCCCCTTATTTATTGAGATTCACCTTGACTCTTGGCCTTTTTCCTTCCCGACTCTTGACCTTCCACCTTCCCAAGTATTGACCTTCCCTTTACAAAATTTTGTCCTTATCCTCTAAGGCAGGATGAGGGAATAATGAAAGTATAATTTTTTATGATTTACTATATCATGCATTATATTCATTTACATTTCAAATTTGTCTTTTATTGTTGGTGGGCCTTCATGGATTTTGGCCCCATTTCACCTCATACAATGTGATGAATAATTTAGATGCTGGGGGTCTCTCCTGCCTCTATGTAGTGTCCCCAAAGCCGAGCCCCGTTGTAAACCATGTTTGGAAAGGAATTGCAATTATTTTTTATAGGCTGGTGAGCCAAGTTTTCATAAGCTGGAGGCTTATGTGTTGTTAGAACAGGGAGCCTGAGTATTGAAGGCCAGGAGCCTGTTGTTGTATATGTAATCATGAAGAACACTTAATAAAATATAAACACCACCAGGTGTAGACCGACCACGATGAATGAGTGAAGGGGGATTGAGCATCCACAGAGTGGGCAAGGAATTAGGGGCTGGAAAAGGTGGAAAAGGGGCTAAGTGTTGAGCCTAGGGGCTAAACCTAGGGGGGCTTAAGCCTAGGAATAATATTTTAATATTATTCCAGAAGATATGTGCATCATATGTTTTTATCCTAAGTCCTTTTGGAAGGACGCGTGATTTCCCAAGTGGTGGGAGGAACACATTCTAGGGGAACGCATGCAGTTCCATGGGTGACAAGTATCAACCCTGGTGCATGCGAATAAAATGACCAGGGTGAGCTGTGAGAAGGTTCCATTCCCATTCCACCGGATTGTCTGAACGTGTACGGAGCTCTGAGCAGTATGACTAACCTGACTCCTGTAGAGAACCTTTGTGAGACCCTGTGACTCGAATGTCTGTGTCTGATTCTGAGAAATCTCGTGCGTGTAACCCCAGCCTATGAGAAGCCTATGTTGATTTCGGGGAAGAGTCTTTGCTTGTTCAGGAAATCTAAGCGAGCCTATGCGAGCATTCCCTGTTCCGAAGCCGTGACTATGAAGCCATCCTGTGATTGCCAAATCTAGTTTTTGGAAATCCTGTGTCTGTTTTCCCGTGGGATTGTTGAGACTACGCAGTACTGGACTGCGTGAGGCTTGTTGTCTTGTGAGAGACTCCCTCCAGGTGAGATAGTGCACAGGGGAAGGAGAGAACTCCTGGAAGGAACCCTATAGCTGCCATAGAGCCCGGAGACTTCCGGTCCGGTCTGTTCCTATAACCCAAGGTAAGGGAGATTGGCAGCTGAAGGACTGTCCAGGTGACAAAGAAGGTGCATTCTCCTAGGGTGTAATAGGCATGTGGGGAATGAGGGTCTGTGGGCAGTGAGTGTGGGAGATTCCTGGGAGAGCATTCCTTCCTTATGGTTGTGTGTGACTGTTTTCCTTGTAACCTCAACCTGAGCCTAGATTCCTTGCCTTGGGGTGGAGGTTAGTCCCAGCTCGGGGGTGACCCACTGCTAAGTTGATGAGTAGTGTGGTCTAAGGCTGGGAGGTTCATGGAAGGCCTACATTTGGTTGGTGGATCCCACCATTGTTACAAGATAAGTGTCTAACTATGTTTTATCACATTTTATCATGTCTCTACTGTATATGTTATCATGTTTTCCGATGTGTATACGAATTAATATGGAATGCTATGGATTGTTTAATTATAGAAGTAATGATATGTTTTACTCTGAGTTAAATGTGTTTATTTGTTTAAATGCATGGGATATATGATATATGTATGATCTTTGTACAAATGGTGTGTACAAATGGGTATCAGAGCGCGAGTAAGCCCAGAGTTCCGAAATGGGTGTGCTACAAATTGGTATCAGAGCGAAGGTTTCGACACTAAGCCTAGATGGGCCAGTGGAGCGGTCTTTGGACCGAGAATGCAAAGGGAAATTGGGTCTGGAGGACCAATTTTGGACCTTGGTTTGTTCCAGAGTGTCAAGTAGTTGCTTGATCGTGCTTACGAGCTCAGGAAGTATAGAGGCGAGTGAAACCACAGCTGGTGTGTTCTATGGCCACGGGGAGACAGGTCTCTACACCAATGGTGTTAGAACCTTAGGATCTGTTCGGGAGGGAAGGCTAGCCCTCGTGACCATCGGATCTGGAAAAATGTGCGTAGGGATTAAAATTCCTTTTGAAATACACAGGAATTTGGAAATCGCGATATGCGAAATTCCAAATTAGTTAGGAACCGTCTGAGCTGTCAGATCTCGGTCGGAAAACCCATCAGCCGTTGGATCTGTCGGGAGATGTACGAAGGTTAAACCTTAGAGACTAGGGGAGAAAGCTCCGAAATAGATCTAGACCGTCCAAAAGACAGAGGACATGTGTCGTGAGATTTCCTATTTCGAGAAATCGAGAATCGCAATATCGGGAGTCATGAAGGAGGTCGGGAATTTTCATGGTAAAAGTCCCATGAACGATCTGAGCCATCCATCAGTTGGGACATGTGGGTGAGATCGGGAGGCCATCGTCATATCGGGGTTCGTCATTTCGTGAATCCTGAGGACATATGTGTGTGTTTCGGCATTGGAAAGTCCGAAACCCCGATAGGAGATATGACTGTGGTGATATAAGGGGAGGTCGTGTGAACCACGAGTCTAGCCTGGAGGGATAATAGGA
The DNA here is from genome assembly GCA_000966675.3 of Picea glauca. Lineage (NCBI taxonomy): Eukaryota > Viridiplantae > Streptophyta > Pinopsida > Pinales > Pinaceae > Picea > Picea glauca. Next base: position 160,547 of record JZKD02S0466355.1, on the reverse strand, counting down.
GTTATATCACATCAACGTTTGGAATCCTAAAACCCCGAAAGGATCGGGACTTTCCATGGTGGAAACCCCGGAGCAGTCGTGGGCCGTCTAATTTGAGATGGCCACGTGTCGAGAGATTACCCATTTCGGAAAATCGGGGATTCAGGAGTTCCATTGACAAAGAACTCGGAATCTCGTCATGATAAATCCCGACCATACTATCGAGACATTATCATGTGTCTAAGTCCTGATGAACGGACGAGATTCCTTCGGGGAATCTCCGGGTCTTTAACGACCATCCGATGTGAGAAAGATCTGACCGTTGTATTTTTCTAGGAATGGATGTGGACACATGGAGATGTACCGTGTGTCAGAGGGTCAAAAAGAGAAGAGAGAGTGGTGGGACCCTAATGATGTCACCGAACATGACGAGGATCCTCCGAAATGTGCCACACACCACTTTGGTAAAAGGCGACAGTTGTGCTGTAGACCCGAAGAATAAGGTAAAACAAAATTTCAGAAGTCGGGGGTTGGAAAGGAAAGTTAAATGGGAGTTCTCCAGTATCGAGACTTCGAAACCCTGAAACCCAAAGTCCCGAGGTACAAAAACCCAAATTTTCGAAATCCTGAAGTGCCGAAAATGAAAGCTTCGAAAACACGAAAATTGCAGAGCCGAACGAGAGCTCAAAAAACCCATTGGAATCGAAATGTCTTTTGTTATTGTTGGTATTAGTTATAAATGTTGAATATTGTTCCTGAAGGTTTAATGGCCTGATAAACTACAATTTTATTTGCACAGTGCATGTGCAGAGTTCACTGGAGGTCAGGACTCCAGTTAACCAACGACTGAGTATGGAGTGGGGAAAGGTGCAGATTACCCCCGAAATAGAAGACGAACAGGAAGGAAAGGATGTTAACCTGGGAATCGAAGGATCGAACTCCAATGGGCATGGAAAAGAGAAGGATAAGGAAGGACACATAATTAAAATCATTGAAGGATTGCAAAGAGAGGCCCAGGCTCACCGAGCTGATAGCCAAAAGCTCATGAAAGTTAGGGATCGACAGGGTGCATTAAACTTAAAATTTTTGAAGAGCCTGGAAAGAATAGAGAATAAACTCGAGAAGGGAAGAGACTCAAGTACGAAGGAGAGTTGCAAAACCCATGAAAGAAGAAGAAGGTCGAGGAGTGGTAGACAACATCTTAGTCGCTCCCAAAGACATTCTGACAGGAAGACACACAGTAGTTCAAGCCCATCCCCTACCAGAAAACATAAAAAATATGGAAAGGAGGAATTGAAAGGAGAGATGAACAAGATTAAGCCTCCAACATTCGATGGAGAACAAAATAAGGAGGAAGATGTCGAGACTTGGTTGCTTGGCATGAAGAAATACTTCCAAATGCAGAATTATTCTACCCATGCAGAAGGAAGAATTGCAATGTACCAACTGAAAGGAAAAGCATCCATGTGGTGGGATCAGTTTGTACAGGTGCAACACATAAGAGATAAAGAGGTGATGTGGAAGGAGTTTAAGAGGTATTTTGAGAAGAAATACCTGACTAAAAGATACTATGACAAAAATATGAAGGATTTCTTCGAACTCAAGTTGGGCAGTATGACCATTGATGAGTATGAATGAAATTTTCTGGAACTAATGAAGTATGTTCCATTCATCAAGGACGAAGATATTAAAATTCAGAGGTATCTTAGTGGACTTCCACCTTCCATGAGTTACAAGATTCAATATGACGATCCTAAGACCATGGAAGAGACCATCAGAAAAGAGAAATGCTTGTATGAACAACAAGGAGAAATGCCTATCCTTCGGAAGGTTTGGGATGATCGGAGGAAATTTAAGAAGGAACAGAGGCAGAAGGGAAGCAAGCCTTCCTTTTTCAGAAACAGTCCTTGGGGACAGTCATATTTTAAAGAGCCTAGGAAGGTTGAAGGGAGTGAGCAGATGCCAAGGCCTCCAACTATAGAGTGTTGGGGCTATAAAGGAAATCATAGGTACAGAGACTACCCCCACAGAAAAGACATAGCAAGAACTGTCCATATTGTTTAGCAAGCTGAAACAGTGGAGGATATGGGTAGTAGAATGCCGAGGATCTATGCAGCCCTGGAAAATAAGCATGTAGAATTTCAATCACACATGATTGAAGTGGAAGGTAAAATCAACAACCGACCACTTGTTATTTTAATTGATTCAGGGGATAGCCATAGTTATGTATATCCTAGAGTGGTGGATAGTTTGCATCTAATGAGAAGAAAACATGAGAAGTATTGGTTAGTGCAATTATCCACAGGGACCAAGAGGAAGGTCACTGAATTGGTTAAGTCCTGTTCAGTGGACATGAAAGGAATGAGCACTAAGGCTGAGTTGAACATTCTACCTTTAGGCTCATATGATTGCTTAATTGGGATGGACTGGTTGGACCAGCACCATGCCCTTCTGGATTGCCGTAACAAGAGGTTCACATGCCTGAACGAAGAGGGAAATCAGGTAACAGTCCAAGGAATTCCTAGAGCCGTGGCTGTGAGGGAAATCTCAGCCATGCAGCTAAAGAAATGTTACTGGAAAGGCTGTCAATTATTTGCAGCTCGGGTGGAAGAAGCATTCCGAGATGTAGTATCGAATCTAGAAGACCAAGAAGTACTCAAATAATTCAAGGACATGTTTCAGGAGGTACCTGGACTACCTCCGAAGAGGGACATCGTTTTTTCTATAAATTTGATTCCTGGAGCAGCTCCAGTTTCATAGGCTCCTTATATAATGAGTACACCAAAGCTGAAAGAGTTGCAATTGCAGCTCGAAGAGATACTAAAGAAAGGTTACATTCGCCCCAGTTTGTCACCTTGGGGAGCCCCGGTCCTATTCGTGAAGAAGAAAGATGGGACGATGAGGCTGTGCATTGATTTTCGACAGTTGAATAAGGTCACTGTCAAGAACAAGTATCCTCTGCCAAGGATTGATGATCTTTTTGATCAGTTGAAGGATGCGAAAATATTTTTGAA
>JZKD02S0466355.1:102149-139738 GCA_000966675.3 Picea glauca | reverse complement strand
ATCTGTAAATGCACGGATTCACACTAAAATAACAGTAAACGTATACATGCAACATATACAAGAAATACCCATAAATATAAAGACAATTATAACCACGCATAGGATAAACCCATAAAAATAAGCATGTAAATAACAATGCATCATGTAAATTTATCACACAATTGACACTTATCTTGGTAAGAATATCACCAACTGTGTCTAGACCTTCCACGAACCTCCTAGCCTTAGAGAACACTACTCATCACTCTCAACAGTGGGTCACCCCTGAGCTAGGACTAAACTCCACCCAGGTAAAGGAATTCCTAACCAGGTTAATGGTTCATAGACAACATGAAAGACTCCATCACAGGTGCCAACTCAAACTAATAGCCTATAGTCCCTCATTCCCCACATGCCTATCCCACCCCATGAAGTTTTCTCCTTCTCTACTCAACAGTCCTTTGGCTTCCCCACTTCCTTTACGGGCTTCAGCGACAGGTCATACATGAAGTCTCAGAGCCCTGTAGCTACAGTTTATCACCTTCAGGAAATCAATTTCCAACAATTCTCTCACCCAAAGAGGAATCTCTCATGGGCCTGACAACCCACCTCTTCAATATCCCATGGGCCTGACAACCCACCTCTTTAGTCCAAATCCAAATCTAACAAGATCCACAAACATAATGTCTATGGATGGAGGTTCAGGTATAGTCTCGAAGGTACGAAAGATAGCTCAATGGGTGTATGAATTCTCATGGATGATTGACTGGATGATTGAATGATGGAAGAACCCCCCCAGAAATGAATTAAGTTCCAACAATATGTATGCATGCCCCCAACTTGACACTTGTCATGTTGGGAGCTACTTTGGCCCACTTGTCCCCAACTTTAGAACTTAGGATAAAATAATTATCCATACTTTATATTTAAGAAATATTAATATAATATTCCTTTTTATCTTAACCTCTCTAGCTTGGCCCTTTTCCTTAAATTTTATCCCACCCTTTCCCTAACTAGTAGAGTTTAGTCCCCCATACTCCTTTACCATTGTTGGTTTGCATGCAACAATGTATTTTATATTAATGCTAAGACATATACAAAAGTAGGCACACTGGCCTTTAACATCTAGGCTCTCCAGCCTAATAATCACAAAACTAGCTCACCAACCTATAAAACACAACATATACACAAAGGCTCCTTGGCCTCAAAATCGCACACTTAAGTTGTTGCACGCGGTATCCTGGAATGTGCACACTTCATCATTTTACTGTGCAGTACATGCGTGCACTATGCCATGAAAGGTGCATACAAAAATGACATTAAACAACTCACCATCTTAAGTACATTTTCATTTACATTACAATTGGGTTCGCCCTAGGGATATTATAAGAATGTTTTCTTATATCGACAAGAATGCAGAGATGCGTGTATCAGAGGGTGAAGGACATATTCTAATGATGATGTTTAAACAAGGAAAATAAAGAATTTAGAGCTTGAAGCTTGCAATAGTTTCTAATTGTTTTTAATGACAAGAAGTGAGAAAGATAAGAAGGTTTCGTTGTTTCTTGGCTCCCATTGAATGAATACGGAGATGAAGTCAATGAATAAAAGGAAGGTTTTTTATCTAGGACAATAATAGTCTGTTTTCAAAAGTACATAAATTTCTCATGTGATGTTTGATTGAGACATCATCTTTTGCGACACAGAGAGTACATTTTGAGGTTTCTAGAGAGATAAATTACAACTTCATTCAATCATTTGAGTAGATTCATGTTTAATGAAGGTTGTTTGATGAAATGTCCCTTGGTAATCATTTTGGAGATTCTAGACCTCGGCTTTCAATTCTATTAGTGGAGTTGGATTCATAATACTACAAAACATATAATTGGCCTACTTTGGAGATGAAAAATCCACTTTGATGAGCGAACCAAAATTATGAGCAAAGACATTTTTAATACAATTTGTTGGCACAGTGGCAGACCCAAGGTTCAATGCTACAACAACGCACCAACAAAGCCCTAACTACCGACCCTTTCAACAACACCTATGAAGAAGATGAAGTGTCACCCGAGGTAGAGGCAGGGGTGTCTGCAACCTTAGCTGGGACACAGATCTATGATTGTACTACTTAATAAAGCACTTGGCACTGTCAGTTCCTCAATATACAATTAATAATCACATCGTTGATAAAACAGGGCTTTGCAACATTCACACTAATATAACGTACTTAAGCACTTATCATCAATAGATAGGTTAGATCTAATAGATCAAGCACTCAACACATTCATATAGATTATATCTAACATTCTTATACATCATTAGCACTAGCATAAGAAGATCTATCTAATCATATCAAAGAACTTAGTAAAAGAAGGCATAAACATATTAAGACAAGAACAAATCAAAACAACATAGTGTTTACGTGGTTTGCTCCCACCCCGGGGCTACATCCACCAACTCTTCTTCTTTATTATCTTCAATCAATTGGTTACAAGAATAGAGCCATCAAAACCCTACTTCGCATAGGACAAAAGATCTGCACAACTCGCTAGATCCTTCTTCCTTGCATTACAGCACAAAGCCTTCCACCATCTGTTACAACCACTTGCACTTAGCTCTATAAGTCTCTCACAATCATGCACAAAGTACTTACAAAACCCTACTTGCAATTAGCATACATCACATAGATGCCTATTCAACTACTTCTTACATTGCCTAGACTTCTATTTATACATTACAAAATAGGCCTAAGCATGGGTAAACCCATGGTCGACATCGCAATCCCATTAAAAACCCAAAAAGGACCCAGAAGTGGGCTAAGATCCCTTGATCTCCACTTCGTCTTGTGCTCCTCCTTTGACAGGATGTCGAAGTCCCAAAATAGGTCAATATGACCAAGAACCTCCCAAAACTTGGTCAAGGTCCAATAGGCCCCCAACACTCACCTGTGACTCATCCTGATTCACTCTGGTCTTATCAGTTCTGCTTCGAAGGCCTCAAGCTTGGCTCGAGCTTCTTTGACCTGTTGTTGTGCGACGACCTCTTGCTTGGTGAACTCCTGGATCATTTCTTCGTTCACAGGCCCGTCTAGGCATTGTTCTGCTGCAATGACAACCTGCTCTAGCTCTTCTCCTCAACTTTCAACCTCTGTGAATAATTGGCACACCTTATCTTGAACTGGTTGAAGCCATTGAGTAACTTCCATCACTCTGCTTTGGATCATATGGATCTGCTGCTGGGCGGTGCATTACTCCTGAGACCATTTCATTCTTTCCATGGTCAACAAGGCCTTTAGCTGTGCTTGTAGTGTGTATGCATACTGCTTTTCTTCCTTGAGTTGTGACTCTAATTCCTGTGAATCTGGATTCTCAATGAGGTTCTCATATGTTTGGGTGCTGCGATTACTTATCTTCTTGCACTCCAAGGCAAGATCTTTTAGTCTGTCAACTGCACTGCGGGTGGTTTCTTCCCTTTGGTCTCTTACATCTTGAGGGGTCTCAGGCATAATGTGGAGCTCCAAGTCTGCTATGCACTGCTAGAGCTGTTGGATTACTTCTTCAAGTTGTGCCACCTGCTATGGAACTCACTCTTTGGTCTTTACTTATACGACTGTCACAGAGAGAAGTGCTATGTGAACCATTTCCTTTACTTCGAGTTGCTCTGCGAGCAACTGTTTCTTGCTTTGTTGCAGTTGTGGTTTTTATTCATCCCACTTCGCTTGCAGAGAAATATTTTCCCGTTTTGCAATACTGCGTTGTTCTACAAGGTCTTCCTATACTTGTGCCAAAGCCTGGTTAGCTTACGCTATTTCTTCCTGAGCTCGTCGAAGGCATGCTTCGACTGTATCAATGATGCAGTGGAGTTGAGTTGTCTCATCTCCCAGTTCTGGTGTTTCCAATGATAGAGGTGCAATGGAGACTGCGTGGCTGGATTGTAGTGCTTGATGCACTCCTTGGAGCTCATCCTTAATCCGATGGAACACCTCCTCCTACTTAACTTCTTACTTCTTTTCTATCTCCAGCGAAGCATTGTTTAGTGTTGCTATGATGAAATTGAAGTCATCGGAGGTGAGGATGGTTTTCATTTTGGTCATAGATGCTTTTGATTTCTTCCTAGAAGAAGGTTTCGGAGGGGAAACCTTCCTTTTCTTCGAGGGTTCCTCCTCGTCTCTAGGCGATGTAACCTCGCCTTTCTTTTGTTCAATTTCTACGCCATCTATCTCTCCGCCATCTCCTCCTTTCTCTGTTGAGATGGAAGAAGTATTCACGGATGAACTGTCTAAATCATGGACCTCTTTGGTCTTCTTTATCTTGCTAGGTCCAAGTGTATCTGACATAGTCTCTGGACTGTCTAAATCAGACATCTCCATAGGGTCGACTGGAATGAGGAGGTTCATCGACCATTCCTTGGTGATTTCTTCTAATTCCTCCTTTGTCAGCTTGTAGTAAGATTGAAGTTGATTCTTGTTCTCATCAGCATGTGCTGTAATATAAATGAAATGGAGGTCCGTGTTGAATTTCATTAAAGGTTGAAACCTGTGAAGAGTATTGGGTGTGATGAGAGGCTCAGACTGGATAGCTAACTTCAGTTGATTGTAATATGTGTGGAATATGGTATTTGACTGCCATTGCTTGTTCATGTCATTGGAATACCACAGTGTACTGAACTTCATGGCTAGAGGTTCAAAGGGCTTAATGTCTGGGAAGGTCGCACCTTCTGGAATCTCCCATGTGATGAAATCAATCAATATTAGAAGCCAACTGAAGTGGAACTCATATCCTTGATCTTGCGCTTCCCTACAGTCCAGTTCCAACTGGTTCACGAGGTACTTCACCCAATTCATTTGTAGGCCCTCTGTGCACTTCCCTACGAGGTCGACTACAAATCCAATAACTTGGGTGGGTCGGTTCTTGCGAACCAAATTTCCTACGATCAATTGACAAGCGAGGCACACTGCACCACTTTGGATAGAAGCTATCTTGTAGCCTCACATGCCTTTCTCGACATCGCTGTAGGTGTCTTTTATCTTTTGAGCTAAATCTTGATCCATGGTTTTTCCGGGGTAAAAATCCTGTGGGTTAGGGCCTTGCATACTCAACCCAGTGATCTGATTGATCAATGTTGGATCCATTGTGATGGTATGGCTTGAGCAGTGTACGGAGAGGCTGGTAGTCCTCTCATCGATGATGCCTGTAGACCGGTAGAAAATCCTCTCTCTGACATGAATCTTTTAGTCATCAAGTCAAGGAGTACTTTTGTTACTGATTCTTCAACTGTGGTGAGCTCGTCGAACATATGTGCTCGGGATTAATAATATCGGGTTCACAATTAACTCAGATACTGCACTAGAATAAACAACAAGAGGGAAATGATCACTATATACAATTCACTTGGTCCGCGGGCTCAAATTCCGGGTTAGCAAAAGTTTTCCCCATGCATGGCACAATGGGATAAATAGGCAACTCGACAATGGTTCACTTGTAACAGGTATGAAGCCTCATTATCTCTCGTTATTTCCATTATGGTGTGGTCCAACGGTCTGGTGTCGAGATATAACTGCTTTCTGACCCGTTCAGAGTGGCAGTCGAATGGATATATCGGTCCCAACGGCTATATTGCCTCACTATGGTGAAGTGCCATGTATCATTGTTCTGATATCCCGACAAAGCTCCAATTCTACAATTTTTTTGTCTGCGAAGTTTCCTCTGGAACCTTCTGTAACTTTTCAAACTTAGCCCTCTTCTTACTTAGCTTTCTAGCCTACCTCCCAGTGAGCTTCATCTCGGTATTCGTTTTTCCATTATGATTCTTATCATCTTTGGACATAGTCACTGTGCGCTGTTGATATTCTCTCGTAGGACTTAGGGGTAACACCTCTTCTTTACCCGAGATAGGTACTTCAGTCTCCTGTGAGTCTTCTAATGTTCTTGCAGCTTCGACATCTAGGTTTCTAGTGTTAAATAGATTTGAACTATTCTCATGTTCTTCAATCAAGTATGCGATCCTTCTAGTCATGAAATATTTTAACTCTTGTCTCTTCTGCTCCAAAACTTCTTCTTCTTCTTTTCGTCTGGCTTGATCTCTTTCAATCCAAGGTTTCCATAGTAACATGTTAAATGAGGCATTGTCCTCAATAAATTTAATAATCTCAAAATATTCTTTTGTCGAAGTTCCATTTGCATTCATAGGTATCTGAGTGAGCCTCCCACACAGGTTTACCAGTTTTTCTCTGAATAACCCTATTCCTCCTAATGAAGGAAATGTAGCAAGCCTTCCTATAGATTCTCAAGTTCTCTCTGTCATGATATTCACCTGTGTTTCCTCATCTAGAACATAGTCAATGTTGAAGTCTCTTATTCTTGCTTCAAGGCATTCCTTTTCTTTAAATATATTTGATAATCTAACATGTCGGTGGTCATCCAAGGTTTCTTTCATCTGTAGCAATACGTTCTCTGATTCTTTATGGGGTTCTTATATAGCCTTAGTTTCTGGATCTTCCTTAGGGTTTTCTTGTATTATGTTCATACTTTCAAGCTTAGCAATCATTCTAGGGCAATCCAACACTTCATGGTTCATAGATTTGCAACAAAGACAACCAGATCTTCTCCCAAGGCATGCCTTAGCAAGGTGTCCTAGTTTTCTGCAGCTGTAATAGAGGGTTAATCCTTTTTTATTTTAAATGATCCCCAACTTCTCCTATACTACATGTTAGGATCATAGGAGCTAACCTGCAATAAATTATTTCTAGGATCCTGCATCCATTTGTTAGTCCCAACATTCTTTCTATGCATAGGTATAACATATCTTTCACTATTCTTATCATATCTACTCATATCAAATATTCTTTCATCTATTAATACCCTAGTTTTCAAACTAGGACAGACTCTATTAAACATGCCTATATCCATACTCTAGAAATAAAAATTTCCACTTATCTTACTTCTACAGAGAACAAAGCTTCCAGATCTAAAACTTTTAACTATTATTACCTTTATCAGAGCACAGAGTTTACAGGTATTACCTATTTTTAATCAAGGATTCCCCCTTTTACCTTTCTTAGGGAACAAAGCTTCCAGATCTTACCTCTTTTCTTCAGATCAGACTTCTTTTCCTTAGCACATAGCTTTCCAAACTAAGTAGAATACTGCGCACGAGAGCAACAAATCTATGCTCAGAGATTTCTCAGTTTTAGGTCGAATCTTTGCACAAGCTTCTTCTTCCTTAGTTCCCAACAATCACAGTTTCAGGTCTCGACAACAAAACCATTTGTTGGCACAGGGGCAGACCCAGGGTTCAACGCTACAACAATGCACCAACAAAGCCCTAACTACCGGCCCTTTCAACAACACTTGCGAAGCAGATGAAGTCTCACCTGAGGTAGAGGCAGGGGTGGTTGCAAGACTTGGGTGTCTACAACCTTAGCTGGGACACAAATCTATGATTGTACTACTTAATAAATCACTTAGCACCGTCAATTCCTCAATATACAATTAATAATCACTTCGCTGATAATCAGGGCTTCACAGCATTCACATTGATATAGCGTACTTAAGAACTTAGCATCAATAGATAGATCATATCTAGTAGATAAATAACTCCACACATTCATATAGATCGGATCTAACATTCTTATACATCATTAGCACTAGCATAAGAATATCTATCTAATCATCTCAAAGCACTTAGCAAAAGAAGACATAAACACATTAAGACAAGAACAAAGCAAGACAACACAGTGTTTACATGGTTCACCCCCACCCTGGGGCTACATCCACCAACTCTTCTTCTTTGTTATCTTCAATCAATCGACTACAAGAATAGATCCATCAAAACCCTACTTCACATAGGAAAAAATATCTGCGCATCTCGCTAGATCCTTCTTCCTTGCATTACAACACAAAGCCTTCCACCATCTGTTACAACCACTTGCACTTAGCTCTACAAGTCTCTGATAGTCATGCACAAAGTACTTACAAAACTCTACTTGCACTTAGAATACATCACATAGATGCCTAATCAACTACTTCTTACATTGCCTAGCCTTCTATTTATACATTACAAAATAGGCCTAATCATGGGTAAACCCATGGGTCAACATCCCAATCCCGTTAAAAACCCAAAAAGGACCCAAAAGTGGGCCAAGATCCCTTGATCTCTGCTTCGTCTTGTGCTCCTCCTTCGACAGGCTGTCGAAGTCCCAAAATATGTCAATATGACCAAGAATTTCCCAAAACTTGGTCAAGGGCCAACATGCACACTTCATCATTTTACTGTGCAGTACATGCACACACTATGCCATGAAAGGTGCATACAAAAATGACATCAAACAACTCACCAGATTAAGTACATTTTCATTTACATTACAATTGGGTTCGGCCTAGGGATATTACATGAATTTTTTCTTGTATCGACAAGAATGAAAAGATGTGTTTATCCGAGGGTGAAGGGCATATTCTAATGATGAAGTTTAAACAAGGAAAAGAAAGAATTTAGAGCTTCAAGCTTGCAATAGTTTCTAATTGTTTTTAATGACAAGTGAGAAAGATAAGAAGGGTTCCTTGTTTCTTGGCTCCCATTGAATGAATATGGAGATGAATTCAATGAATTAAAGGAAGGTGTTTTCTCTAGGACAATAATAGTCTGAGTTCAAAAGTACATAAATTTCTCATGCGATGTCTAATTGATACATCATCTTTTGCGACGCAGAGAGTACATGTAGAGGTTTCTAGAGAGATAAATTACAACTTCATTCAATCATTTGAGTAGATTCATGTTTAATGAAGATTATTTGATGAAAGATCCCTCGGTAATCATTTTGGAGCTTATAGACCTCAACTTTCAATTCTATTAGTGGAGTTGGATTCGTAATCCTGCAAAACATATAATCGGCCTACTTTGGAGATGAAAAATCCACTTTGACGAGCAACCCAAAATTATGAGCAAAGACATTTTTAATACAAGTTAGGGCCCTGTTATTTCTACTGCTTCACTAGAATTCATTTCTGTCAGTTCCTGTGACATTTGTGTTATATAGGATCTCAATCTATCCATTGGAACTGAGGTTACCTATCAATGGCTGAGAAATTTTATCTCATGAAAAAAATCAACATATGTTTTGAGCACTTGATTCTTAATATGTGTCAGGAGGACTAATTTTCTTTTGAGATGAAATTCAGATCCAACCTATGTCTTGTAGATGCTGTAATTAACCCACCTGAACATAAACACGACTTTAATTATTAAGGTTAGTCATATAATCAATAGGTGCAAAATAGACATGCTGGTATGGTATGCATAATGAAAGCTGCTAGCGACACAAACATACTTGCCAAGATTATTATAATACTCTATTGTGACAGTGACATGACATCAATCAAAAGCAACAGGAAATCAACATCATCCATCCAATTAAAATCAAAATGATTGATCATTGATAATCGAAAGAGCCTGACTAATGGACACAACGGAAAGGATTGGAGTAGGAAGAATTGAGGAGAGGCCTCAAGGTGTGAGAATATAACTGATATAGACTATGTTGGGAAGAAAATGATGATACCTTCCGATATGCCCTGTGTTGGTGGGGGATGGAAATATTCCACCCATGTATCGATAAAAGAAGAAGAAAAAGCGTCAAGGATACGCTATGTATCAATTAAAATAGAGGATGATAATTGGTACATTGTGTATCGATGAGAAATAGAGATCCATTGTCAATGTGTCGACAGTTAGAAACGATTTAGTATCCAATGTATTGGCATGAAAAATATGATCATCCTCCATTGTATTGACACCGATAAGGAGGTTGAATTCTGCTAGGGGTAAAGGGAAGAAAGAAAACCCAAAAACATTCTAAGTCTTGGAAGGTCTAAGCATATCAGAGACAATAAGGATATATCCCCGGTATAAGTTGTATCAACAAAGATATAGGATTTTCATCTATACATTGTGTATCAGTGAATATATAGGATTATTTCTGATACATTGTGTATTGATGAGCCAAATTTATCTTCAATTTTTTTCAAAATGATCAAGTTTGGAGGGAAAGAAGAGGATCTTGGACTTTGACATTTTCATGGAATATTTTAGAAGGTTTTGTAGTAGAAAAAAGTGATAGGGGGGGCCAATTTCTTCTCTTAGAGTAATGGTGTTTTGAAGTGAATAAAAGAAATTAGGGAGGGTGTTGTGTTGGCACAACAACTGACGAAACACTGGGCAAAGCCAAAATCTCTACTAGTCTTCCCTAAATTATGAGCAAAAAAAATGCAAAGGGTCATATTCTTACTTTTAAGATAAAAAACTCTTGAATAAATGTGCAACCAATATCTAAAAGGTTTCATCATCATGGGCTCACTGGTGATGCTTGCATGTCATCTAGTAGATCTCATCTACTGTAAAGACAAGATAAATTATGATAATATTTATTTCCTTAAACTACATATTCATAATGAGAAGATAAACTCAATTCAAAAATTGTTACAATTGAAAAATGAAACCTTAGAAAATGATGATTAAATATATGCAGTCAATAAGGAAGACTATACTGAAAAATAAATCATGAATGTTAGTGTTTCTAGTATCTTTAAAATGTTCATGCATCCCAATAGAACAAGCGGTTTTTCAGCCTCTTGAAAAAACTAAAACCCGTGAAAAACTATAAGTGTATCATTTCATTTATATGGGATTCAGTGCTAGCATTGATTGATCGTTGATCTTTGTCGCCTTGTGCTTTAATAAGTAAAAATTGAAAAGGGTTTCCTTTGTTATCCATCAGATTAATTTTCTCTAGCCTACAATTTCATAGGGTTCCAAAATCTATGCTCACATTCTGAATCTCTCCAAGTTCTAAAACTTATTCTACAACGTAATATGCTCATCTCAGCAGAGTTCCAAATCAGGCATATAATATCAACTAGGAACTTGTACCTACATGGAAAAAAAATTCAATATATAAGATTGATTTCAACCCAAAATTTTCAGAAATGAAAAGGGCTTAATTAAATCACGTGTACATAATTGAAAATAGAAAAAAAAAAAAGGTTCATGAATAAAGTTCCCATCATATCAAATTTTATGAAGCCATTTTTTTTCCTTGACCCATGTCCTTCTCTTCAAGTGTTCCAACACTTCAATGGTTGAGGTCTGCACACAAACATAAAAAAAAACATAAGGCTACATCAATAAAATCAATGACACATCATATTGAAATGATTTCTTTGTTAAACCTTTTCAAACAGATATGTGTAACCAAATAGAACAAATGACTAAAAGCAATGTTGACTAAGATAATTTCCTCTTTGAAAAACATGTTCATAGATATCTAATAACATAAAAAATAACTTAAGACTATTTCCTGACTGGTATGGAACACTAAAAAAGAGATAAATCTTTGAATAAATGAGGAACCATACCTTTTGGGACGTATTAAATGAAATGTTGAATTTGATCGGTTTCCTATTTCCATGATGCTAGTAGAAAGGTGGAGTCAACTACCTTGAATATTTGTCCATGAGTGGGAGATCTCTTTCGAGCATTAGGTGGCTCTGGTTGTGATGATTAACAATTATTCCCTTAAGTAATGCATTTTGAGAACCATTCCTTGTTTATCAATATTCTAGATGATCCAAACCATGGGCCACTTGTAAAAGGTCATCGTTATTGAATCATAATTCTCTTTATCAGTTGAGAACTTTCATCAAAAAACTGTTGTTAGAACTACTTCAATTGTTATCTCTTTGAAATCATATTGTAGGTCATGTATGGTAGGATTTGAATAGTTACAATCTCTAAAATCAGGGTAAGTATCTACATCACACACATGGAAATGAAAATGACAGAGCAAGGCTACTTGTAACACTTTCCTTTTGGAATCCCCCTGAGTATGGAACTGCATACCAACATGTGACACTTATGTAAGTGAATGTGCAACCTATTGTATGGTTCATTCTTTGTGCACTTGGTTGAGTTTTGAAAGAGTATTCTTGATGAGCCTTCTCAATATCCTTTATAATTTGAAATATTTGTAGACTAGTGTCTTTTCCATTAGGAAATGGAGTTAAATGTGTCATTAATCAATGAATAAGGTTTACCAAGAGGAAGTGGGAAATGAAAAACTCTAAGTTATCATGTACAAAGATAAGCAAGGTGAAGTATGATACACTGGCTAGTCTAATGGAGGTAAAGCAATGAACATGCGCAATTAACACCAAATTTTTCTGATTATGAATCAAGAACTTACATAATCAGTACCTTAAGAATTCTCCTCTAATAAAATTTCCAGAAATCCAAAAGACAAGTCATTCAATGCTTCAAGGATGTATTTCTTCACTCGAAATCTTCATGATTTTTCTGTTCCGATCTTCCCTGAAATGTAACGTATTTTACAACAAGTACTTGTTCAACATCTCATGATCATACTCTTATGGTTAAATATTGTCCATATGTCAATGTTAGAGTGAATTATACTAAAGAAAATGAATCTTTCAGTTAAGTATTCTCAAAGTATTTTGCACATAGTAATTTCCTCATGAAGATGAATGCAAACAAAAGTTAATCCAAGCTTTAAGTTAAACAACAAAATGAAAGGCATCAATGAAAATAAGAAATATCTCATGCAAAAAAGAAACTAAGACTAAAGTAAGACATTCTTAGCCACACCACAACTAATAACAACTAGTGGATTTTATTCAAGAAAACAAAAATAATTCCAAAATCTATGATATATAAGCAGTAATGGAAGAAAAATCTATACTGCACAAATATACAAGGAAGTAAAAGAACTATGCTACTCCTATTCCTACTCTATCCTACACTAGTTGAAAAAATACCATGTGAAAGCATAGTTTATTTTATCGCACAATCTATACTTTCCCAAATACCAAAGGCAAGTAGGCTTAGATTGACATAACACAGAGGTAACCCTATCATTGTCAACCTAATAGGGTACCTCTTTCTCTTTAGGAGGAGTAAAAACTCACTCCAAGGGAGACGTCCCAGGACCTAGCGGTTGAGGAAAGGAAAAAGGTAAGGCTAACCACCCCTCTCTCTAGATTACTCAAGACAAACTTAAGACTTGTTGGCTGAAGAAAAGGAGAATAAAGTTTACTTTCCCCTTACCAATACAACAACAAAATTTATGGTAGAAACAAGTTATGATGAATGCTTCAACAAGACTTCAAGTTTATAGAGATGACTTATACCAATCAATGTATGAAGCAAGTGATAAATATATAACAACAATAATTAATTAATGAAAACTGTAATAACATCTAGAAAATGCACTTTAATAGACAATGTAACAAGATATTGTGAAGTCTTGAAATGATAACACTTCTCTCATACAATTTCTAGATATATGTCAATCAGGAAATAAACTCTAACAGACTGCCAATGATAATTGTAGCAACAATAAAATAAAGTAATGACAACAATAGTGAAATCTTCATAAAAGTTTTTAGAAAGGAAATTTTATGCACACTTTAGTCTTGGTTGATTGTACCTTGCCTTATACAATTTCTGGATTGATTTAAGTGGTCAAACAAGTTTGGATAGGCTGCAAAATAATGGTTGTAGCAGTGATTATAACAACAAATTAGTGGTTAGTATTCCTAGACTAGGTTAACAAGTTATTTTAGGTTATTAGGGTATCATGTAGATAGATTGAGTTTGAAGTTTGATGATTCTTGTCAAGAAACAAGGGTTGAAGACTAGTGCCTCTTAGGGGTAAATGGAGTCAATGTGGGAGGCTCCATCTAAGGCTGCAAATTTTCTGCATACTCAACTTTAATTGCTAGCTAATCAATTCATAAATTGCTTATGACAAGTTATTATCATACTACTTAGTTAATGCTACGTTTTCATTGTCTTTTCAATCTTTTCTGAGGAGTATTTGTTGCAATTGTTACATTTTATCAATTGTTTTTGTAAACTTACTAACTGCTGCAATTTTATATCATCTAGCACTTATTGTCACTGTCCATTGTCTATTGAGGAGTTATTATCATTTTTTTACTTGGAATTATTGTATATGCATGTTATATTGTCATGCTCCGAGCAGGTACATCAAGCACTTCATCAAAATCATCTTTAGGGCATAGATTTAGTGACTTTGGTAACTAGTGAGAGGGGGGAATATATCTTGAACATAACCCTAATTTCCATCCCTTTAGGTTATTGGGGACTCCTCCCCTGGGGTAGACCTTGCCTATCCCTAGAAAGTGGGGATTTACTATTAAGGTGACAGTGATAGGATATCATGTTTGTTACTCCAATCTCCCTTACTTACCTTGGGCTTTGGGAAAGTAGAAATTGTGCGATAACATTTTTGGCACCGTTGTTGGGGAACATCGAGTCAATTTTCCTCGAACGACACTTTTTCGGTAAGCCTTTATCCAAAGTATTCATTTCAAAAATATTACCTGGCAACTCTACTGAGGGTGATCCCATCATCCCTTTGATAATCTCAAGGAGATTGTCTAGCGACTCCATTAATGATGACCCGTAGTAGATGTCAGTACACACCTTCTTGTCGTGCAGTTCCTATTATTCCCATGGCCCCTCCTAAATGGGCCCCCAAAGAACTCTTTGACCCTTTGTACTTGGCTAATATCAAATGGGGCTTACATGATCCACCTAACGATGTTGATTCATGGATACCCATTTTTTCTGGAGAGGCTAGGGCTTCTGGCAACACACATTGGACCAAATTTTGTCAAAGCTATGACTTCCATTAGTCCAGGAAAGAACATCTTAACATAATCATGAAAATTTTCCTTGCCTCACTTACTGGAGATGCTACGAAATGGAGCACTAACGTCCCAAGCAAGAGCCTAAAACCTGTGAATATTTAGAACAAGTTTTCTTGCAAAGGTGGGGTGTGATGGAAGATATGGCCTCCCTTTACTCACAATATCTCAAAATTTGCAAACAAGACGATGAGAATGTTAGGGAATTTAATGATAGGTTTAATACTTTGCTTGGTCGAATTGATTCCTATTTTCAACAAAAGAACGTGATTCTTGGACAATACCTCAATTATTTTGAAGGAAACTTCCAATCCCTCCTCAATAAACGATTCCTGACAAACCTTAAGGAGGCAGAATATAGTGCTTGTTGGATTGAAACAAATATCAAATGGTGTGATCCCATCTATTGGGCGCAGGCCAGCTTTGAGGGAAAGACATGACGTGGAAGGCGAATGTGCATGCAGAAGGATAAACACATGTAAAGCATATGCTCATGCGGAAGAGGAAGGCATGCGAGGAATACATGCAAGAAGACCTAGCCAGGATACAGTTAGGGTTTTGGTAAGATAATGTAATGGATGGTAAGTCGAAAATCTGTATAAATAGGTACCTAGGAGGTCTAGGTAAGGGGTTTTTTGGGGTTGGTTCAGAGTTGGTTGGATTCTAGTATGTTTGAACATTGCTAGTAGTCATTATTTCTTAATGCGACTACACGTCCGATGTAATTTTGTAATCTGTTGAGTTGGGGAGAGAGATTAAGGTAGATCTTGAGGGTTAGATTGCAGGCTGAGGAGTATGGTGCGATCTAGTCCATCTCATTGTAAGATCTTGACCTATTTCAAGGAAGAGTTGTAATGCACGGGGTGATATAGGTTGGAATCAAAGATAATAAAAGAACAGAATAGTTAAATATTTGTGGACGTAGATCAGGAGGGGTGAGCCATGGTAGACCCTGCATTGCGTAACTGAATTTTATGTATCTTCTTTGATGTTGATCATTATATGTTAGATAATGACTGAAGGAATTAGTTAGATACGATATTTTACATGCATGACTAAGAACGACAGTGTAATAAATCTAAATGTATGAACTAGTGAATGATTAAAGGTCATTGAGGTTAATCACATATTCCCATTCACTCCCAAGATGAAAGCATATGAGCATTGTAGCCACCCATAAGACTATCTCGGGTGAGACTCTGCAATACATCTTGTGCACTGCATTGCCTTCTGGTTACCAGGAGGGTCAATAGTTTTAGAGGGATTTATTAGAAGCTTGTTTAAATATGAACCTAGGTCAACTTATGATGTTAAAGTAAGATCGGATTAGATAAAGTAGTAACCAACAAATGGTTATGTTTTCGGTTTGCGGACCATATTTGAGGGAAAGGCACGACGTGGGAGGCGAATGCGCATGCAGAAGGATCAACACATGTAAAACAAATGCGCATGTAGAAGAGGAAAGAATGCGAGGCACACATGCAAGAAGACCTAGCCAGGATAGGGTTAGGGTTTTGGTAAGAGAATGTAATGGTTGGCAAGCCGAAAATATGTATAAATAGGTACCTAGGAGGTCTAGGTAAGGGGTTTTGGGGGGTTGGTTTGGAGTTGGTTGGATGCTAGTGTGTTTGAACATTGTTATTAGTTGTTATTTCTTAATGCGACTGCAAGTCCGATGTAATTTTGTAAGTTGTTGAGATGGGCAGAGGGATTAAGGTATATCTTGAGGGTTAGATTACAGGCTGATGAGTCTGGTGTGATCTAGTCCACCTCATTGTAAGATCTTGACATGTTTCGACGAAGAGTTGTAATGCGTGGGGAGCTATAGGTTGGAATCAAAGATAATAAAAGAACATTATAGCCAAATCTTTGTGGACGTAGCCCGGGAGGGGTGAACCATAGTATACCCTACATTGTGTGACTGAATGTTATGTATATTCTTTGATGTTGATGATTAGATGTTAGATAATGAATGAAGAAATTAGTTAGATCTGATATTTTACATGCATGAGTAAGAATGAGAGTGTATACAATCTAGATGTATGAACTAGTGAATGATTAAAGTTCATCGAGGTTAATCACAGATCCCCATTCATTACTAGGCTACAAGCATTTGAGCGTTGCAACCACCCATAAGACTATCTCGAGTGAGACTACACAATACATCTTGTGCGTTGTGTTTCCTTATGGTTTACCATGAGGGTCGATAGATTTAGAGGGATTTTTTTGGAAGCTTGTTTAAATATGAACCTGGGTCAACTTATGACGTTAAAGTAAGATCAGAGTAGATAAAGTAGTAACCAACAAATGGTTCTATTGTCGGGACGTAGGCTAGCTTTGAGGGAAAGGAATAATGTGGGAGGAAAATGTGCATGTAGAAGGATCAACATGTGTAAAACATATGCACATGTAGAAGAGGAAGGCATGCGATGCACACATGAAAGAAGACCTAGCGAAGATAGGGTTAGGGTTTTGGTAAGATAATGTAATGGCTAGTAAGGAAAAAATATATATTAATAGATACCTAGGAGGTCTAGGTAAGGGGTTTTTTGGGGTTGCTTCGGAGTTGGTTGGATGCTAGTGTGTTTGAACATTGCTAGTATATGTTATTGCTTAATGCAACTGTAAGTTCGATGTAGTTTTGTAAGTTGTTGAGATCGGGAGAGGGATTAAGGTAGATCTTGAGGGTTAGATCGCAGGCTAAGGAGCCAAGTGCGATCTATTCCACCTCATTGTAATATCTTGACCTGTTTCAAGGAAGAGTTGTAATGTGCGGTGTGTTATAGGTTGGAATCAAAGATAATAAAAGATAAAAATAACCAAATATTTGTGGACATAGCCTAGGAGGGGTGAACCACGATAGACCTTGCGTTGTGTGACTAAATGTTATGTATATTCTTTGATGTTGATGATTATATGTTAGATAATGAATGAAGGAATTAGTTAGATATGATATTTTACATGCATGAGTAATAATGACAGTGTAATAAATCTAGATGTATGAACTAGTGAATGATTAAAGGTCACTGAGGTTAATCACACATCCCCATTCATTCCTAGGCTACAAGCATCTGAGTGTTGTAGCCACCCATAATGCTATCGTGGGTGAGACTATGCAATACATATTGTGCGCTACGTTGCCTTCTGGTTTACTAGGAGGGTCGATAGTTTTAGAGGGATTTTGTTGGAAGCTTATTTAAATATGAACATGGGTCAACTTATGACGTTAAAGTAAGATCATAGTAGATAAAGTAGTAACCAACAAATGGTTTTGTTGTCGGTTGGAATAGAAAGGGATTGAGTGAAGGAGATCTGTTGAAGAGTCGTGAAGATCTGATGACACAATGTTAAAATAATGAGAATATAAAAGGGTATGTTGAGACCGTGGAACCCAATGAAGGAAGAGATAGAGAGATGGTTGAAAACAAAGGAGATGGAATTTGCACAAAAAGATAACAGAAACATGAAGTTAACACCACGCAAATATATGGAAAAATACGTATTCAACGACTTGCATGAAGTATTTTTCTGTGATTTCCCGAATGTGTTGTAGGAGTGGATATTGAGGTTGAAATACAACAACCCTACAAATCGGATCAGAAAACTAGAATGGAATCCTGCTAAGATTGTGCAGTTACAACAAATTGATAATAAGTTTACGCATGCAGTAGATAACTGGTTAGAAAACATTGTTGCAGAATTTATCACAGAATTTGCAGTAGATACTGCAAAGTCTTACAACGTAGTAGAGAAAGAGTTCTTGAAGGTACCTTGAGGTAGGTATATCATATCATTATACACTTCCATCAAGATGTTAATTTATAACAAAGGTGTAATGATAATGGCCTCAGACAACTAAAATTTCCCTGTGTGCATGGGGGAAGGGGGGAAGCACTGACAAGAGACAGATAAATGGAGGAAGAGATGGATACAAGAAAAAATGAGGAGGTCTTGGATCCAATCATGATGGATGAATACCAAATCAAGCATATCATGGAAACAACTAGAAAACGTGCAGTGGAGTACCCTACCAATATAACATAAACAATAAGAAGAGAGCCATAGCTGCGAGGGAATGCTTGGCAAGTGATGAAGAAGAGGTAGAGGATCTTTGGGCTATGGAGTAGATTGAGGAAATATTGTGCCCATCATATGAAAGGAAGACAAGAGGTCCAAGAGAAAAAATCGGAGGCAGAACTCCTATCCATATCAGTGTCATTGTGGAACCCATAAAATCATGTGCGAATGATACAACAGAAAGAACACCATCGTTTAGACAACAGAATTTCAGTGGAAGAAATGAAGCAAGAAGTACATCTACAGAGGGAGAAACGACTGGGGTAGCCAATTCAGGAAGCATTATTCAAGGATCTATGTTGTACGAAGGTACTAGTTCAACATTCAGGATGGCGTGACATGATCCCACCATCAGGTTACCAGAATTCAAGGGAGAGGTGTCAAAGGACCCTAAGAAGAACTTGTTCATCTGTGAAAATATCTGGGAAGAAAAACATATTACAAATGAGGACACTAAACTTGCGTAGTTATCCATCCCACTAAGAGACCACATACTGGATTGGTACATGAGCTTAGTTGCAAACAATCCACCAGGAACAACCAAAATGATTGTGGATATCAAGAAGCTTCTTATTGAGGAAAAGATATGAAATGATCTTACTCAAGAATTTTCAGATCTTACTTGGATAAACAAATATAGACGGGAATATCACCCTATGTTTATAGCCATCAAAAATTGTTTCCTAATCCACAAGTATTGGTTACAAGGGCTTTGGCTGATTTTATTATAAATAAAAGATTGTTGAAAAATTCAATATTTATGTAATTTTCTGAATACAACAAATGCAGAATAAATGTAGAGACATAAGTAAAATACCAAGTTAATAATCAACACAAATGAGACATAAAGCAATTGCTTATTTCATTCCAATTTATCAAAAGGATAATTCTCTTTACAAAATTCCCTGAGGAAGTTTGTACCAAAGTCAAACTTAGATGTCCCCGATGAAAACCATACAAAAGGACTTCTGACAGAAAGTAAAAAAATGAACTTTAAAAGTTGGATCAACTTGCCATAGATTGTTGCCCACTCAAATCTGCACAATATCCTTTATCATTCATGAAATTTAATTCAAAAACAGACAAGTCTACACAAACTATCAAAGATAGATCAACACCTCTGAAAAAAAAGTGTATGAATGATGTAATTCATCCTTGAATCTTGTTGTCTACAATTGGACCCTGTTATCATAAAAGAGAATTAGGCTTTCAATGAATTAAATAATGAATGAAAACTGAATTATCTCAATAAAACTCAAGAGAATACCTTAGTATGCTTTCTCCTTCTATCCATAATACATCACTATAAAAATATCATACACTATCCATAAATTCACAATCAACCAATTAAAACATATGCACAAGTCCCTTTCCAAATTGAACAAACTTATAAAACATGCTCGGTTTCATACATTCTTCAACATATCAACCAATAAGTTCTTATAACGGAACCACAATCAATATAAAACCGAGCTCCATCACTGTCGATGCAATTATTTACAACATGCACAATGATTCCATAATAGATACACAGTGATCATAACGAAATAAACATAGTTATCAATTCCATAACTTGCTATGATCCCAATCAAGCCTAGTGAAACACACAAGAGTCTCCAATTTGCAATCAACACCCTGTTGTAGAACACATTGATTCAAAATATAATGAAAAAGAGGCAACCCTTTGATTGCATATCATTACTCATTCTTGATCACAACTTTTAAACCGATTTCATCATAGGAAGACGAGATAGGGACTCGACAAAAAATTTCATAACCACTCTACTTGACAACCAATCTTTGAAAACTGAAAAGAAGCCTGATAGGAGTAAGAACAGCTGGGGATTTTTAAAATCAGGCTCTGTCACAAAAAATACATAGAAGCAATCAAGAGTGCGCTCAGTCATAAATCGCACAGAGAACTAGAGGTCCTCATAAACATATCAATCATAGGCAGAGACCCTTCGATACAAGAATAGTAGAAAACCACATGGTCCCTTATAACTCTCGGTCTGGGCAATGGTACAATGGTTAGCCACAGAGGAAACAACGACGAGTAGGGTAGAAACTCGATGCACATAGTGCATTTTGTGTTTGCAGAGGATAAGTGAATGGCCACTAGACAGTGACAGTTACCCAGAACACAGAGGTATAACCTTTGTCTATTTCTTAAGAGTTGAATCATTTGATAACAATTCCAATGAGGATGCATAACCTGAGGCATAACTTGTATCACCCAACAACCATATAGAATATATATTGACATTATGGCAACCCTAAGACCAACTTCTGGGATACTTTGATTCCAAGACCATGTGAATAATCCCACAACCATGACTTTGGAAAATATACAACAACCAAATGGCAATCCGAACACAACTGGACAAGGTTACTCTCATAACCGTGAGGAAGCAACCAAAAAGAATACACCGAGTGAAACCCTCCACCATTAAAACACAGAGTGATAATACCCATATTCATTGAAAAATCCATAGATACCCAGCACAATTTTAACCAACAAAGTAACCAGTGAATGCACAACTCAACCCAAACCAATTCTTTTACTTGCAAATCGAACAATTACATAATCATTCCAGAGAGAAAAACCATGCATTTACACAATTAGAATTATCAGGAAAACACAAACCCAAGCATTACTAAGCCATTGTTTGTTCATACACAGATCTTAATTCATGGATGGGGTGAAAAAGAACCATACATGTAACCGAGAGCTTAAAAGGGCGAGTTGGCTGAGTGTTTTCTTCCCAAGCATGAATTTCAGAGCTTAACCACCAGCAGCTCAAAATGCAACAAGAACCATACTAGGGTGACGACCTGATGGGAGGAGTATGGAGTGACATGCATTTATTGCACGTCACTTCCATCTCCTCTTCTATTCAATTCCAAAGTACAAGACAACCAACACTCACCATATCATTTAAACCATGTAATAATTTCCAAACCATTGAAACCTGTGACAATATTCCTTGCCCAATGCACCACCCAAAACATTTACTTTAACCCTTTCCAAGTCCTTATGTCATACCATATGAGTTTCCATACCATATGCGCCCACAATAACTCGAAAGCAAATCACATAGCCACTAACCAACCATTTAATAGTTAGGACTAACACTAACATGTTTTGCATTTTTAATTGCACATAACTTCTAACATAGCATAAACATAGGCCTTTCTTTTAGGATTTTTTCCATAAGTTTCTTCCCTTTGTTTTGGTTATGTCATTAATAACATATTTCTTGTGCATGTGTAGCCAGGTAATAAATCATGGTGACATGATTAAACATAGAAACTGTAAATATATGCCAATCATAACATAAAAATAAAGCTTTAAATAGCAGAACATCCCATAAAATGCATCATCCACTTGTTACTATATCCAAAATGAAACCATGACTGCACTGTCAACCATATAGGACCCTATAAGAAACATCGAAACAACAACATAAAATGTGTGATATGACTATCTCCGAGCCTCCAGTTTACAAGGGGGTCCCACCTACTAGTATTATATTATTAGCATAGTTTAAATAATAGGGATTTAGCAATACTTTGTGGGAGAAATTCCTCGTTGCTATTTTAATCGTCAACACTGCTGATAAATGAATTCCATAAGCCTAGATCAGAGGATCAATACATGAATGAGATGATAGAGATCAAGCAGAAACCAAGAGAATCTGTCTGGGAGATAGACCAGAGATTCAAACGATTGAAGGGAAAGTTGAAGTAGTCATGAAAAATATGCAACATAGGCATTTGTTTGTCAATTCATTGCTACCACATTTGAAATACCCCTTGAGACAACAGAAGTTTCAGACCCAGGAAGAGGCTCTGCAGGCAACCTTTCCACTAGAAGAGAACCAATATCAAAAAACAGATCCATCAATAGAGGAGCTCAAGGAATACCTGAAGAATATAACATTTGAATTAAACCAGAACAGGGGTAAGGATTTTTTATATGGTTCATGACTCATATTGGTTATATATGGTGCTAAAAATTTGGGTTACAATTGGAATATTATGTCAAGTCAACACAAGTGAATATTTCACATACAAAGCACCTGATACATGATATATGAAGTTGTTATATGGTTTATAGCTAAGTCGTTATATGGTTTATATGGTTTATATTTGACATGGCTTAATACATTTCGCATATGAAATAGTGCTATGAGATTAAAACATATTGCATGTGGTTTATTGTTCATGATATGGATTTATGAGAAGTGGGATCGACGTTTATTTGATGTGATGTCAAGGAAGAGTCCACATGATACGAGGGTTTTAGATTGATGACATGGCATATACTTTAATGGAATGTTGGTTGGCAACATCGTCAAAATTAGCCATGCATTGAAGGCAACGAGAGGTGGGTAATTACTCCACAGTCATGTTCTCTATCACCCTCGTATCACCTTGGATTTTGTTCATTTGTGTTATTGGAGATTGAAAGAACAAACTTTGAGCTTTGTTGGTGTAAACCCTTGCACCTAGCAGTTTTGGTAACAAACTCATTCTTCAATCCTGGTTTAAAAGGCATCATTGTGCAAAGGTATGGAACATCAATTTGTCTTACATCTTTTACCACAATTTTGTCATTAAAATGGTTAATTTTGGCTCTGGTTGATATTATTGTGTGTATGGATTTCTTCTCCTTCCCTTCTTTTCCATTTCTTGAAAAAGGAAACGAAGAAAATGTTTGCATACAAAAGGATAGAAACAATTTTACTTGTCTCGATTCTTTCACTTTCCATAAAATTTTTAAATGAAAAAAATAATAAATTTTCGATATACCCTATTTGCATAAACTTGAAGCTTGAAATTGAGTGCTCTTTATCCTTTTAAGTTCTCTGGTCACTCTCAGAATTATTCATTTCCTTCACTCGATTCCATTTGGTCTATGTTCAAACCCTATTCTGAAATATATTCATATATTAAAAAGGGATCAAACTCAATAGCATTTTTGCGCTAATGGCGTCCATGGTTTTGACTTTGGGTCTCTAAAAACAATTTTTCCCTTTCAAAGAAGAACCTAGGATCAAACCCATTTAATATAAATACTTGCATGTTCTTGGGTTTCACCCAGATTTCTGTTCTGATATAAGTTTATGCGTCTGATTATTTTTCGATGATGGTTGTGGGAATGTGAATCATTTGGGTTATAATCAATTTCTTAGTAGTGTTGGGTTTAGAATGCTAATCTGATAATAAACCTTCTAGCTAAAAAGTTCATATTGTTTGAATCACATGCACATCATTTCATTGGATTTTCATTCATCACGTGACACATAATTGCAAATGTCTTGAAAGTATTTCAGGAAAGTCAAATATTTTCACTTGTTATTATGATTGTTGGGTTTTATCGACTATTTGTTTCCAAGTTCGGAACCACATATTAAAAATATGAGTTTGAAAACCCTTCTTTATGGAAAGACGATTACTGGATTCAAACTCATTCCTAGGTATATGTTTTCATTACCATTCGAGCTATGGTTTCTTTTGCGACTTTCAACGACTTGTCGAGGGATTTTGATTGATATGTTTACTTCTGGGGTTTGACATTGATATGGTTAAGTTTTGTATCAACATACAACGATCGATTTTCTTTGCCATCATAATCATTAACAACAATTCGTGTATGGTATAAGGCTTATAAATGGTTATTCTAGGAGTGATTCGAGTTATAACGTATGCGTAAGAGATGATGGAAATAGGGGCATATAACAATGAATCTCAGTTTATTAAGAATGTTTCATGGATCTAGTTTATGTAAAAGCATAGAATGTACATGTTGGATAGTTGAGGTTATAAATGGCTATGATGAGCATGCATATGGTTGATGTTATTAGTTTGCATATAATATTTTTTGTAAAACAAAGGAAAAGGGATTATTATATAGACCCATTATTCTTCATCAATTTCACTTAACACAAACTATTCCCTGAAGTCCCATTCATTTTATTTCCTTTTCTCATATGTGCCCTATCTATGTAATTAAGATGAAATATATTGTATTGTAAATGGCATAACTTGGATGTATAAGTCAAAGGAAAGATTCTGTTATGAAAAGTATGAATAATGTGATATGACTTGGATATATTTATTGGTTGTTTTGATTTGATTGATTCAGAAAGCAATAAAGATAGTTTTGGTTGATGACTTGGTGAAATTGAAATTCATTAAAAGGAAGTCAAATATTTATTATATAGATCTAGTTTCCATCATCAATCTCACTTTTCATAAGTTATTTCCTAAAGTCCCTATCATTATTTTCCTTTCTCCATTTAAGTCATGTATATATAATAAATATGCATAGGAAAATATATAGTTTATGTGATTAGCATGATAAAAGAACATAGCTAAAAGATATGAAAGGATTTGTAAATTTTTTTGGTTGATTGATAGACACTTGTAAATATATTTTGAAGTAAAATATGGGAAGACTTATTTTTGAAAGTAATTATCAACATATATGGATTTCACACTTGTATGATGTTGATTGGGTATGGATAATGGATGATGTATTTATGTCCCTATTTCACTTTGTTCCTTTTCAATTCCCATTTGTGTTGTATGGCTTTGTTATGTCAGAGCCAGTTTAATCATTAAGAAAAATTGTATTAGATGTCTTAACTCACTATTATTTTATACTTGTGCTAATTCAGTTGTCATTTCTATAGATGAGCTTCTTCAACAAGGATACTAGCAGAGGAGGAAATAGAGGAAGAAGAGGTCGAGGGCCTAATACCTTTTGGCATCTTGGGGGGCATAAAACACTAAGGTTCTGTATTCATTTTGATGTTGACTCTGATGAGTTCCATCAACTTATCCAAATTGGGAACTTGAACCTTGGTGGTCAACAAACCTTTCCATAACCCAAAGCAACCCCAAATTATATCTTACAACCTCACCCTGGTATTGTGAACATCCTCAAGTCTCCTGTGCATCCTAATATTGATGGATGTGGAAATTTACATACCAATCCTTCTTCTGGTGCTAATCAGTGACCTATGCTTCCCCCTCCTCCTCTAGTTCACACTATTGTTGCTAGTGCATCTTTTCCTTTACCTCTATTTCAACTAGTATTACATGTTCACACAACTACTTCACATGATTTTATTCCTTCTCCTCCTTCTCCTCCAAAGGATCACAAAACTAGACCACATGGATCTCAAATTGATAAAGGTAAGAAACATGTTAATTCTACCAGCATGACAAAATCCTCTTCCTCTACTCACTCAAATATTAAATCAACAAGCATTGGAAACCTAAGTTTACATGAAGTGCACCCTGAAATTTCCCAGTTGGGAGAAAATAAGTCCTAGTATGAAGACTTTATCAAGGAAAGAGGTGATTTTTTTCAGGAAAAATTTCTTGAATTATTTTAATTATGTTTGGGTTGATTTTGAATATGACACTATTTGAGGACAGATGACAGAACCATGATATTTTATTTTGAAACTTTTAAATATCATGTTATTTTTATGGGAGATACAAGTGTTTTATGCCATGGTGTTTGAGATGTATGTTTTTGGTATGTTATATGATGCCGATATATTTTATATTTGATTGATTATATGATGGAGTGAAAAGGAAAATCTATTTTTATTATTGATATAAAGTGTGCATATAGAGGGGGACTCCACCTATTTAGTTATTATTTATTTATTAAATATGCTTATCATAAATATATTTGTCCTATTTATCAACTAAATTTATTTAACTTTAGTAGCTAAAAGTAGTTCAAATACTTGAGGAAATACCTTTTTTAGAATAAAAGGAGGAATCAAAGGACAAATAAGGCATGAGGAATTAGAGAGAAACACTTTTGATAAGTTTTTCTCTTTTTTCATATTGATATTTTTGAATTTCATCCTTCCATTTTCTGAGTTTCTTAAAAGGGATAAATCCTCTTGTTGACAACATGATCTTTCTAAAGGTGACAAAGAATAAAGGACTAGGAAGCATTGATATTTGGCATGCTTCATAAGTTCATTCATTTCTCTTGGCACTTTGTGTAGTTTTATTAGAATATTTGAATCAGTTTTTAGTTCTAATTAAGATTAGTTTGTAGAGTCAAGACTTTGTGGAGTTGTGACTTGGTTGATCCAGTGTATTCAATATTGGTAATTTTATTTCAGACACTAGTTGTATTTGTATGATGTTTAATTCCATCTTAGAATTTTAAGTCTGGTCTTGGTCCTCACCCTCGTAGGAGTTTGAAAAGAGGCATTCTGGTTGTAACTTAGAAAGACTTTTATTAATAAAATATGGTTATTCTCAATTGAGACTCATATTTCTGATTTTAGATTGTTATGTTATTTATTTTGTTCATGTTAATATTTTTCAAACATTTATATATAAACATTTTTCATTTTTTTAGCGGAAACACATAACTTTATAATAGCATCAGGTCCAAGAACATATTTCTTGAGAGTTGATTGATATTTTTGCGTAGGCTATATACCCAGGGTAACATTCCTGCTTATCTTAATTTATACTAGTAAGATTATAAAATGATTGAGTGAGGACTTTCCATTCCTCACATCAACACTATCATGAACCCCTATATTTATGTAAGAATTCCCAAATCAAACTGAAGGTCCTTCTGGAATTGCAC
This sequence comes from Picea glauca, assembly GCA_000966675.3. NCBI lineage: Eukaryota > Viridiplantae > Streptophyta > Pinopsida > Pinales > Pinaceae > Picea > Picea glauca. Next base: position 112,300 of record JZKD02S0466355.1, on the reverse strand, counting down.
ACTTCTCATATATGAGTATATTCAAGGTTCTTAAAAAATTACCATAGGATCAAGAAGGATTTTTTCTAGGAAGGTCTTAAAAGTGATGTTCAAAAGTTTGTGACTGAATGTGCGGTCTTCCAATAGAATAAGGGAGAGACAATCAAGACTCCATGTCTCCTAAAACCATTAACTATACCAAGTCAAGGTTGGGAGCAATTTTTAATGGATTTTATTACAGGTTTACCCAAATCTGAAGGAAATATTGTCATCATGGTAGTAGTGGATCGATTGAAAAAGTATTCCCATTTTTTCTCTCTTTCTCATCATTTTAAGGAAAGTACAATCACCACAACATTCATGCAAATAATTCAAAATCTACATGGAGTCCCCAAGATTATTGTACGTGATAGAGATCCAATTTTAACTGAAAAGTTTTGGACTGAATTATCTTCTTGTATGGGTACTCAATTGGCTCACAAATCATCCTACCATCATCTTCTTTTCTTTTAATATGATAAACATACACAATGGGTCAAGTGGTTTCCCTTGGAATAATGGTGGTACAACACATCCTTCCATACTTCATAAAAAATGTCCCAATTTATGACACTTTATGAATTTCATCCTACATCTATCACATCTCCCTTGAAAGAGACTACAAAGATTCAGAAAATGGAGGACCACATAGGGCACTGACAAGATGTTCTCAAACTATTGAGAGAAAACTTGGTTATGGCACAAAATAGGATGAAACAACAAGCATATCAACATCGTAGTGAAATGGAATTTGAAGTGGTGGATTGGGTATTTTTGAGGCTACAACCATATAATCATATGTCCCTCAAGAAACAAATGACAATAAATTAACATCCAAATATTATGGCCCCTATAAGGTGTTGCAAAGGATTAGAAGTATGGCTTACAAATTGTATTTGCCTCCATCTTCACATGTACATCTAGTCTTCCATGTTTCTTTCTTAAATAAGGTAATCAATGACAATATCCCAATCCAAACCATTTTACTAGAGATTAATGAAGAAGGGAAAATCATACTAGAACCATAAATAATACTTGAAACAAGGATTAAGTGGTTGCGAAATAAAGAAATTACTAAGTACCTCATCAAATAGATGAACCTACCAATGGAAGAGGTGACATGGGAAGATAAGTTATTCATGCAGACATGCCCATAGTTAGTCAAGTGTTGAGGAAACCACTTGTTTGAAGGGGAGGGACATGTTAAGCCCTAGGCAAAGTCCCATGTTAAGTATAAAACCCCTTATTAATCCCTAGATATTGAATTATTACATTTTTATAGTTATATTTGTATATAGGATAGAACCCTTCATTGTACCCTTTCATTATAATTATACCCTTTGTCTCTTACACACACACACACACACCAAGGAGACCTAGTCTTTGGATGATCTGATCTCATCTTGTACATTGAATATATTGTAAAAGGAGGCTTCCCCCTCAAAGTGGACTTTATTCACTAACATTTTATCATTATCAAGGCATTGGTTCATAACAATTATCACAAAATATAACACCAAGTGAAAATCCTTCACAAGGCACTAAGATTAGTGGAACATGGAGGATGTCATCACTATCACCTAGGAAGCAACTTCCCTCTCTTTAGTAAAGGAATAATGTCCAACCACTAGTAAATTTGGGTCATTTTCCGATGACACTTTCTCCATAATCCTGATGTATGGTTTTCGGGATCTTGAAAAAACTTGCCCCCGCAAACGTCGATTTTGGTACCATCTCAATTCCGATGGATACTCAAGTCGTCTCACTTCCAACTTCTTGGATGGACACGTTTCATCAAAGGCCGATTTGTACAATGATGTAGATATTCATCATAATTTCGACGTACCAAAATGTAGAAGGTCGTCTCACTTCCGACGTCATTGTTCATAGGAAGTGGGACGCTCTAGTGAAACCATTCATCAATGAATTTTCCATATCGATCACGTTTCATTCGTATGAAGTAAGACGACATGGAAACTATCAGAAGGCAAAATTTCCATATCGGCCACGTTTCATTCGTCAGAAGTGAGATTCTATAAAATCTATGTTGGTCGGTAGTCAGACGACAAAGGATCTATTCATTGACTAATTGAATATATTGGCCATGTTTTATGTTTTCTTAAGTGATATGTGAGGGTGTCAAAAGACCGACGTAATGTAAGTTCTTTTATAAAAATATCGTGTTTTAAGTCGTCGAAAGTGAGACATGGGGGCATCGGAATACAAACATCGTGTTAGTGTTTAAAAAAAAAAGAAATTTGTAATGCACACATATTCTCCTATAAGACCTTATTTGAAACATCATCTTGAGTTCATGGAAAATGGATTTTTCTATGCTCTAATATAATCTCTCTAAAAGGTGCTAGAATTGGACTAGCAAACCTAGGAATTCCCCCCACATAGGACAATGAAACTCAACATATTTCTCTAATGAGAATTTTTCAATCCAATGAGAGTACATAACCAATGTATTATGATTCAAACCCCCACCCCTCCTTGGGGTTCACACGACCTCCCTTTCTAGGATCGTTCTTCCGAGGATCTGAATAAGCTCTTGGATCCTTGTTGGATCCCCTCTTAATGTTCACAGGCCCTTTAAAATATACTTGGGCATAGGTCCATACAATTCTGAACCTCGCAGGCTCCTTCCCTAAGCCCCTTTATCCTTAAAAATCATATTTTGGGTGCTTTCTCCTTAACTTCGGCCAAAATCTCATATGACCATGAGATGGAACCAGGCGCTCAACCAAATGGTGCTTACCTGTAGGTTCGAGGCTCTGACGCTTCGCTACTCCGGGATTCAGAGGTTTTGACCACACAACACACTAATTCCCCCAAACATCGAACTGGCAAACTCATGGACTAGCGCTCTTGCGCTTTGTTACTATGATGCTCTAGAGTTTCAGGCTTTGGAGGATCTGGAAACACAACAACATAAATCACCCAAACACTAAATCTGTGAATCTACTCCGACGCTCTCCAACTCTGGAGGTTAGGACTTCAAAAGATATTAAAAAACAACACACTAATTCTCCCAAACGCTAAAGTGGCGAACTCTCAGAGAGTCTAGGGATCAACAACCCATGGATCTTGTCATTATCTACGGTCAAAAAGATCTTTGAGACTCTAGGATTAGGGATTTTTGAGACTCTAATGCACCCTACCTCCCGAATTTTCAAATGTTGAATTCGATATCGAGGACTCTCACTCCTCCAACAATCAATGACTAGGATCCCCTTTCGACCTCTCGGCTTTGGGATTTCTCGTTGTTGATCACCACTAGACCCTCGAATCTCTGAACTCCAAAGTGGTGAAGGGAGGAGATATATTTTCCACGTTCCCTTGTCAACAAATGACCAGGATTAACTCCGGGCTATAAGAATTCGAGACTTTTTACACCAGAACCTTTTTCACCTACAATCCTATGGATTGTCAAACTTTTGAATAATCAATAATCCACTAACATGTGTCCCCAATGAAGAACGATCAGGATATTCTCTGGATTTTGGGACTTTGGGATATTTTCCTCCTGGTAACACAAGAACACATTTCTCCCGGAGTGTCTGATCTCTAAATTTCAGTGAGATCTATGGCTCACGCTCACCTGTGTGCAGATCCAATGGCTGGGATTTGATATTCTCATGCGTGCTTCTGCTTTGGTATGGGGTTTGATCCAATGACCCATATTTATGCTCATCCAATCCAATGAATGACACTCTCCTTGTGTTCTACGACGTAGATTCACTCCACGACTTCAGATCTTCAGGGATTTTGCATCCTTTACATCAAATAACTTAAAATAGTCGAACTGGCAAAGTCCAAAGGACTTCAGTTCTTAACAACCACGCACCTTACCTTGATTCGACGACTAAGAAGGATTTGTCTTCTCCCAAAAATATCTCATCTGCTCTCTTTGAAACAAATATATTTATCCTCTTTAAGATCTTTTGATTGGATGGCTTAAACTCAGGCGCACACCTTGCACTTCCCTCCTGAGCTTGGGACTTCTTCAACTTCAAAGGGGCTCAACCCTTTTGTTCCTCCATAAGATTTCTTATGCCCTCCTAGCACTTTGAGCTCTTCCTCCTGAGCTTGAGACTTACAACAAGTTATTATACGTACTTCTTCCACTTACTCTTTAGTCTAGAACTTTAGAAAGTTCTCTCCTTCTATACTCCTTGCAAAAGCACTGTGCACTCCTTGCACTAGTTTCACCTTTGAGCTTTTATACTCTTGCGATTATAGGCACACTCCTTGTTCTCTCTCTGCATAAACTTACACAATCTCTCTTGAGCTTGACAGACCCTTGAAATTGGTCCTTCATGCACTCCTTGCAATAAATATCCCTTTTGAGCTTGTGTCATGTTCTGTTGTGCCCACCTTGTATCATCTTCCTAAACTCTTGAATGAGTTCTTGCGCATTCCTTACGTTGGCTTCTCGGATTTTTCTGACAACTCTGGTGTGCACTAGCCTTAAGAGCCTAGAACAATCAGAAACTCACAAAGATAGAGAAGTATATCTCATTCCTACAAAGGAAACAATTCATACATTCATGGCATTCATACAAGCATAGTAAATATTCGAAAAAAAAAAACATTAAGAAACAAAAAACACACACAGAGACTCATATGCAGGGAAATCGTCCTTTGTATTAAATGTGAATTCTTTGTACAACAGTTTACAGGACTGGAATGCAATAGAGTCTAAGTTATTTCTCTTCTCTTGCTCTTGCCATGAGCTTCTCTAATCTCCTCTAATGCTCTCTAATTATCTACTTCTCTAATTCCTCCTTGATCTAAATACATTTACCTTTTTACAAAAGAGGGGCTTCTCAAGCCTTACTCCACCTACTTACATTAAATTACAATTAATCTACATCTAGTCTGAATCATATCTAGATTTGTCTACCTGTCATCCATTAATGGTGACTTACACTCATCCTTACACATTACAATGGCTCATCCCTCCTCGATCCTTTCAAACTTTAATTACATTAAATTGACAAATTTAAAACAAAATGAGAAGTTTGGCACTCCTCTCTCCTTGGGATCTACTCCCTCCTAGTGCGTTGGCTTCTGATGAGTTGTTGATGCTCATGCATCATACTCCTTTGATGAAGAAAACATGAGCTCTTGCTCATGGCTCCTCTGTTGTTTTTGTTGAGATCCTCCAGGATCCCAAACTCCATTCTAGAGTTTTCCATATGCTCCTATGCCATGTTGTTGTTGTCTTGTTGTTGCTGCAAGATTTCCTCCAGTTTTCCAAACTTTATGTTGGAGTGCCCTATTCATATTTCCACTGTGATCTCTTCTTTTCAGCTTCCACTTGCTACTAACTGTCTCCTTTGTTTAATTCAACATTAGTCTCCTTATCTCCTCAATCTCCTCATCCATCTTGTTCATGGGATAGCTCCTCTCCTACAGTCTACTTTTTTGTTGCATCTCATCTTCTTCATCATTTCCAAATTGACTTGTTGGATGCACCTCCTCTAGGTTATTTCTCCTTCTTCTAGGGCTTCCTATTCTCCAGACAGATCAAAGAGCAGATCATATTGATCTCCTATGCTAACTTCATTACCTGTGGGATTGGATTTCCACTCCACTTCTACAACAATGTTACTGAGATGCTTCTCATCGATATCCTTTGACAATTTTCTTGGTGCCAGTTCCTCTACCTCTTTGTCATCTCCTTGGGATGGCATGATTTCAGCTTCAACCAACTACTCCTCCTATTGGAATTCTTCTCCACTCTGCATGACTATCTCTGGATTTTCTAACCAATCCTCCAACATCTTCAACTCTATCTCCCACTGAGAAAGTATGGCATCTGAATTCTCCTCCTACATGACATTCCCTGCCAGATTTCTTTCTTCTTATGCACATGCAACACATAAACTGTTAGTTTTAAAAACATTTGTCCTAATGGACTCTTCCTTGGATGCCTCTTGCATCACCTCCTCATGTGAAACACATGCACTGGCCTCTTCTAGGATTCTGGGCATGAATATGTTGATTCCCCCAATGATCAGAATGCACCTTCGATCCTCCTCCTCTCCTATCAGCACTTCTCGTTGATCTGAACTCTCCCTTATCAACACTCCTTGCTGATATGAACTCTCCTTTGAGTTCTTGAGACTTTTAGACAATATCATATCTTCCTTTCCCACCTAGCAACCTAAATTTTCCTTTCTTCCCTCCTAGAAGTCTTCGAGATCTTCAAATGATATCTCCTCCTTCTCACTGAGGCTTTATCCATATTATATTTCACATATGTAAACCATCTTCTCCCCTAGGTTCTTGAGGTTTTCCACTTTCCTCAACCACCTCCTTAGCATCTTCTTCTGCTTCTTGGAAATCAATTGTTGGATAGGCCACCTCACCTTCCTCTTCATGGGCCACTCATACCTCCAACTTCCTTGAGCTTCTTGCTGCATTTTCAACATCAGCCTGTTGAGCTCCTCTCATGTCTCCTTGATATCTTTATCCATCTCTTATCTTCTGATCTTCTTGTGGTCTCCTCTTACACCTTGTCTATGGCCTTCAGTAGTCATTTTATCCTTTCCCTACCCTCCTGGAAAGTTTGGTGTCTGATTCTCACCTGAAAATATTTCTCCACACAGAGTGTCAGTACTCTTCCTTCTCTTCCTTTGCTTGATGTCTACAAACAAAAATATTCTCTAATACCACTTGATGCAAACCCCCACCCCTCCTTGGGGTTCACCCGACCTCCCGGTCTAGGATCATTCTTATGAGAATATGAATCAGCTCTCAGATCCTTGTTGGATCCCCTCTTAATGTTCACAAGCCTTTTAAAATATCCTTAGGTGCAGTTCCGTACAAATATGAACCCCACAGGATCCTTCCCTAAGCCCCTTTATCATTAAAATCAGATTTTGGGTGCTAGCCCCTTAACTTTGGCCAAAATATCATATGACCATGGGATGGAACTAGGCGCTCATTCAAATGGCACTTATACGGAGCTTCGGGACTTTGACACTCCACTATATCAGGCTTCAGAGGTTTTGACCACACAACATGCTAATTCCCCCCAAACGTCGAACTGGTGAACTCCCGGCCTGACGCTCTGGTGCTTCGTTACTCCGACGCTCTAGAGATTTGAGCTTCAGAGGATCTGGAAACACAACAACATAAATCACCCAAATGTTGAATCGACGAATCTACTTTGGGGCTCTCTGGCTCCGAAGATTCAGACTTCGGAAGATATTAAAACACAACACATTAATCCTCTCGAACGCCAAAGTGGAAAAATCCCATAGAGTCCAAGGATCAATGACCCATGGCTCTTGTCATGATCTATGGCCAGAAAGAGCTCTAGGACTCTAGGCTTCAGGATTTATGAGACTCCAATGCACGTTGCCTCTCGAATTACCAAATGTTGAATTCGAGATCGACAACTCTCACTCCTCCAACAACCAATGGCTAAGATCCCCTCCAAAACTCTGGGCTTTGGGATTTCTCATTGTTGATCACCATTAGACTCCTGAATAGTTGAACGTTGAATGTATGGCCAGGATTAACTCCAGACTTTAGGACTTTGGGACTTTTTACACCAGAACCATTTTCATCTACAATCCTTTGGATTTCTTTACTTCCTAATAATCAGTAATCTGTTGACATATGTCCCCAATGATGAATGATCAAGATCTTCTCCGGAGTTTGGGACTTCGGGAGATTTTCCTCCTGTTAACAGAAGAATTCATTTTTCCTGGAGTTTCTAATCTCTGAACTATCATGAGATCTATGACTCATGCTCACCTGTGCACAAATCCAATGGATGGTATCTGATCTTCTCACACATGCTTCTCCACTGGTTTGGGGTTTGATCCAACGAACCAGATTTATGATCATCCAATCCAATGACTGGTACTGTCCTTGTGATCTATGACGTATATTCACTACAATACTTTGGAGCTTTGGGGATTTTTCCTCCTTTCCATCAAATAACTTAAAACAACCGAAGTGGTGAAGTCTGAAGGACTTCGATGATTAATTACCACGTACCTTGCCTTGATCCGACGGCTGAGAGGGATCTATCTTCTCCTGAATATATCTCTTATGCTCTCCTTCAAACAAATATATTTCTCCTCTTTGAGCTCTTTCTCTTGGATGGATTGAACTCGAGCACACACCTTTCGCTTCCCTCCTAAGTTTGGGACTTCTTCAACTTCAAAGGGGCTTGGCCCTTTTGTTCCACCAGAATATTTCTTATGCCCTATTGGCACTCTGCACTCTTCCTCCTAAGATTGATACTTACAACAAGTTCTTATGTGCACTTCTTGTGCTTACTCTACAGTCTGTAACTTTAGAAATTCCTCTTCTTCTACACTCCTTGCATAGACACTGTGCACTCCTTGCATTGGTTTCACCTTTGATATTTTATACTCTTGTGAGTATAGGCACACTCCTTGCACTTTATCTATGTAAGCTTATGCAATATCTCATGATCTCGAAAGACCCTTGAACTTGGTCCTTCACTCACTCCTTGCGCTAACTCTGCCTTTGATCAAAATCTGGACCAGGGGTCAAAATTTTGCCCAAATTTCAAACTGCTCGGAATGCGATGAAAATGGTGCCATTGCGTCCGTCTCGTCTTCCTGATTCCGACGGTATATTTACTTTCTCAAACGGAGTCCGTATGGAGGAGATATTGCGATCTATCCGCCAAGCCAAATAGGCAAAAATTTTGGATGTTGACTGTACCTGTCCGTACAGTCTGTACGATGACGTGGCAGGGTCGTACCATCCGATGACATGGCAGGTGTATGACATGGTACACTTTCATTGGTTGATCGTTGGTGAGTACGGTGTTGACACGTGTCATAAGTGGCCAATAAGGTGCAGACACGTGGCCCAATCCATTGGCGCCACGTGTCCCTTTATGACTGGTTAATGATGGTTGTGTAAAATGTAATGGAGGTCGCGGGGTTCGACCCCCGGACCTCCCACACTATACAAAGCCTTCACAACATTCCGCTAACCACCATGCCTACCTTTGTTCCTTGTTTCATTTACTAATGCACATATATTTAAATTTGAGCATTGTATTAAGTGGAAAGGGGGGCGGGTCAGGGCCTAGCCCCGACCCGTGGTTCCATTGTATACCATGTGACCATATATTGTATGGGGCGGTGTTAATGAATTGTGCGCGGGTTGTAAAACATTTAAACCCGGTTTTAACACATAAATTTTTTGTTTGCGCGCGTTTGAACGTAGCCCATGGTTTATGTGTGCGCATATGACCATTTGCACGGAGTTATGGCGCGGGGTTTAAACCCATAACCAACGGTTTTGTGCCTTTGTACATATGGCTATGTTATATGCACGGGGTTCTAACTTTTTCAAATATGAAACCCACGGTTTCATGTGTTAGTACATGTGACCCTTTTTCTATATGGAATGGCGCGTGGTTTGAATGTGGTTTCAACGGTTGTACAACGACCGCCACATGTCTCGTTTCTATTTGGCCATGGAAACAGTTAGCTCTTTTCGTTTTGCACGTGGTCATATGCAGGACCTTGTAACCGAGAGCTAGGCAGTTGGGGGCTGGAGGCGCCCTAACCGTCCTACAGTTTGGACCATTTTCGGAACTGCTTGGTGCCAGGTTTTAACACGCATTTTGGAGCATGTTCTTGGTTCATGCACACAGAGGTGCGTTTTGGCGAACCAGTTTCAGAAAGCTTGAAGGAGGAAAATGGAGGAGGCCTAACTTCTTCATCGTTTGGCCGATTGAGGTGCCGTAAAAGCACAGATAGGGGTTTTGGGACGTGCTGGATCCATTGGTGTTGTTTTCAAGGCCATTTGAAGACTTCTTCTGCAAGTTTTTCACCATTGAAGTTTCAGCAAGCTCCAGGGAGCTTGAAGCCCTCATTGATTGAGGACATGGTTTGGTGAGCCTATGTTCTGTGATTGAATAATCATTTTTGGCTAATTGTTATGCTCTGAACACATTGGGATAGGTTTCAGAGGCTTTGGAGGACTTTTACAGGTGTTTTTTCCCAAGAGAAGCTCAGGGAAGCTTATGGCCACATGTAGAAGAGGTCATGCTCGGATGAGCCATGATCCGTTTTCAGAGTTCTATTAGTCATTTTTGGGGTTTTTATGTGTTCTGATCT
>JZKD02S0466355.1:37099-57602 GCA_000966675.3 Picea glauca | reverse complement strand
GGTTTATATGATATTAGAAATTATAAGGTTTAAGAATTATATAGGTAATGTATTATAGAGATTAGGCATTATATTTGATAGTGGTGATAAAGATTATGAGGGATGTTCATTATAGGGGTTATAGGGGTGATAATTGTTAATGGTCATAAGAGTTTTAAGCATTGGGTATAACGGGTTATTTAGGGTTCATATTTATCCATTATAACCCCCAACCCCAAAACCCCTAAAATTTACCACCATCGATGCTTATAACACATAAAGCACAATATTTAACCCATTTAACCATATTATTTTTGTTGTGTAGTCCATATAACCCCGAACAAATACCCCCTAAAACACTTAATTGCTAGAATATATCCCCTAACTCTTACAACTCTTAAAGCCTAACCTTACCAACAATAATACATATAAACCTTAACCTATATATTCTCTTATAACCCTTAAACCCTAATCCTATAACATACAACACCAAATTTGAAACACTCATAATCCTTTAGACCTAACCCTATTACCATTAATCAATAACCCATCTAAACCCTTAAGCACTATAACACCTAAACCCTATCTCATAACTCCTAATTCCTCCAAACATTAACGTGTATCAACCCTACTAATCCCTTATAACCCTTGAAACATATAACATTTATCTCAAAACTCATGATAATCATTAAACCATATAACCCCTAAACCCTATCCTACATAACTTGTACAATGTTTATCTTCAATTTAAACCCTATAATTGCTAATTCCTACCCTAAAAACTAACCCTTAACCCCTAAATTCTAACCATTACACCATATAACACTCTTATGAGACCTCACAATTATAACATATTTCCCTTGTAATACTTAAGACTTATCACCCCACCAATTTTAACCCCTATAACCATACACACCTACTCCCTAACTCATCCTAAGACGTAACCCTTGTAACCTTAATAAGAGTTATGTGTAAACCCTTGTAATATCTTACCCCTAACTATTATAACCTGTGATTTACAAAAAACCTATAAGTCCTAACCATTATAGACCCTATCATCATTAACCCCATAATCATTATCCCCAATGATCCTACGACTCCTAAAACCCTAGACCTTTAACTTATCTTTCTTGTCTCTTTTTTTTTCTCTAATCTAAGTACTCTTTTTCTCCATAAACAATATTAGTATGAAATCATTATTTAAATATGAAATCTCATCTATCTCCGTCTTCTTGCCACAACCAAAATCATGGGCCTAATTGGCATGATATCAGTTTTGAATGACACAAACGATGAATATAAAGAGTGGGTGTGTGAGTGATCTTTGAGTCTGGAAACCCTCCCATATCATCAAGGCATGTGAACATTATATGCATGTCAAATTTTGGTGCATACAGAAACATTTTGAAAAAAAATCAATGTTGGCCCCATTCACAGGTCACTGTTGCCCATCATGTACTCTATCCCTAGTACAATGTCTTTTAATAGTTGTTTCCTTTAAAATTCAACCGAGAAAATTAAAACAAAACGAGGATGAGATGGGTTGATATATAGAGTGGGTGTGTGAATGATATTTGAGTCTAGAACCCCTCCCATATCGTCAAGGCATGTGTCGAACAATCTATCCATGTCAAATTTCAGTGCATACAAAAACATTTTGAAAGAATTTCAGCATTGGCTCCATTCACAGGTTATTGTTTCCCATTATGTAATCTAGCCCTAGTACAATGTATTTTAGTCATTTACTTTAAAATTCAACCGAAACACACGTCCCTACATCTAGTACTGCAATGGCATGCAATAACGTCAATAAATAAGTACTTGATTAATCACACAAGCTTCAATATTAGTTATTTCTTGTCTCTTTTTTTCTTTCATCTTAGTACTCTTTTTCTCCATAAAAAATACGAGTACAAAATCATTATTTAAATACGAAATCTCATCTATCGTCTTCTTCTTTCCAAAACCAAAATCATGGGCCTAATTGGCATGATGTTGGTTTTGAATGACACATACGATGAATATAAAGAGTGGGTGTGTAAGTGATCTTTGAGTTTGGAAACCATCCCATATCGTCAAGGCATGAAAAAAATCTATCCATGTCAAATTTCGGTGCATACATAAAAATTTTGAAAAAATTTCAACGGTGGCCCCATTCATAGGTATTTGTTTCCCATCATGTGCTCTAGCCCTAGTACAATGTCTTTTAATAGTTGTTTCCTTTAAAATTCGACCGAGAAAATTAAAACGAAATGAGGACAAGATGGGATGATATATAGAGTGGGTGTGTGAGTGATCTTTGATTCTGGAAACCCTCTCATATCATCAAGGTATGTGAACAATCTATCCATGTCAAATCCTAGTGCATAAAGAAACATTTTGAAAGAATTTCAACATTGGCCCCATTCACAGGTTAATGTTTCCCATCATGTACTCTAGCCCTAATACAATGTATTTTAGTTTTTTCCTTTAAAATACGACCAAGACACATGTCCCTGCATCTATTACTGCAAAGGCATGCAATAACCTCGATAAAGAAGTACTTGATTAATCACACAAGATTCAATATCAGTTATTTCTTGTCTTTGTTTTTTTCTCTCATCTAAGTACTATTTTTCTCCATAAATAATATTAGTACGAAATCTTTATTTAAATATGAAATCTCATCTATCTCCTTCTTCTTTCCACAACCAAAATCATGGGCCTAATTGGCATGATGATGGGTTTGAATGACACCGATGATGAATATAAAGAGTGGGTGTGTGAGTGATATTTTAGTCTGAAAACCCTCCCATATTGTCAAGGCATTTGAACAGTCTATCCATGTCAAATTTTGGTGCATATAGAAACAGTTTGAAAAAATTTCAACGGTGGCTCCCTTCACAAGTTGTTGTTTCCCATCATGTACTCTAGCCCTAGTACAATGTCTTTTAATAGTTGTTTCATTTAAAATTCGACCAAGAAAATTAAAACGAAATGAGGACAAGATGGGTTCATATATAAAGTGGTTTTGTGAGTGATCTTTGATTTTGGAAACCCTCCCATATCATCAAGGAACGTGAATAGTCTATCCATGTCAAATTTCAGTGCATACAAAAACATTTTGAAATGATTTCAACATTGGCCCCATTCACAGATTATTGTTTCCCATCATGTACTCCAACCCTAATACAATGTCTTTTAGTTGTTTCCTTTAAAATACGACCGAGACACATGTCCTCACATCTAGTACAGCAAAGGCATGCAATAACGTTGACAACAAAGTACTTGATTAATCGCAAAGGCTTCAATATCAATTATTTATTGTCTTTTTTTTTTTCTCATCTAAGTACTCTTTTGCTCCATAAAGAATATTAGTATGAAATCATTATTTAAATATGAAATCTCATCTATCGCCTTCTTCTTTCCACAACCAAAATCATGGGCTTAATTGGCATGATTTTGGTTTTGAATGACACAGATGATGCATATGAAGAGTGGGTTTGTGAGTGATATTTGATTCTGGAAACCCTCCCTTATCGTCAAGGCATGCGAACAATCTATCTATGTCAAATTTCGGTGCATACATAAACATTTTGAAAACAAAATCAATGTTGGTCGTATTCATAGGTCACTATTGTTGAACATGTACTCTAGCCCTAGTACAATGTCTTTTAATAGTTGTTTCCATTAAAATTCAATCAAGAAAATTAAAACAAAACAAGGTTGAGATGGGTCGATATATAGAGTGGGTGTGTGAGTGATCTTTGAGTATAAAGATGAATGAATGAAATTCTCTTGGTTTCGAGAATAATTTATTCTCTACTAAACAAGGCCAACCACGTGAAGGTGGAAGCTCATATGTCCCCTCCCCCCCCCTCCCTCACATCACTCTCAATTCCCCAATACCCAATCTATAAAACAAAAAATAAACAAAAGAAACATAAAAATCATGCATAGAAACTACCAAAACAAAAATTAATTAAGTTAAATGAAATTTTGAGTTTGTAACTGATAATTTTAGTTTAGCACGTACGTTATGGCCACTATTTTCAGGTTTGACATAAAAAACAACATATAACATAGGATATAAAAAAAAAATCATAAAACTTAAAAACATGTAATTAACCCACATAAGTAAATTATTTAAAGAGTATTTCATATAAATTAATATATATAGTTACATACGTCATCCAAATCAACATTTGTATAATCATCCTTCTTTTGTATCTTCTTCTTCATCCAACTCAACATCTGTATCATCATCCAGTTCAAAAATGGTGTTGAAAGGATTGACGATATCATCATCATCATCCATGTCATTTAGAGCATATCTTCATCGACATCATTATCAAGAACGACATTGTCTCCTTCCCCTTCTTCTTCATTTCTCGACCAATCTTCCTACTATGTCTCTGGTGCATCATCTTCTTCTTCAATATTATATTCTTCCTCTACAGTATACTTTACTGGCCTTCCTCGTGGATCATATCTAATAACAAATGACCAATCCCTCTCACTTGGAACCTTTGAGTAAAATACGTATTCACATTGGCTTGGAAAAACATAGCGATCATGTCCTCTTTATTATTGTTTTAATCATCGGAATTTTTTTGGCATGCTGAATAAAATTTCTTTCCTCATCATGTTCATGCATTCGCAACCTATACCATTTGGCATCGAACAAAACTATTTTAAAGGAATTAAACTCACACTCAAGTATATCATCCAAATACCCATAATATCTATTTTCATATTCTCAGGGATGTTTGTCACTCCTAGAGGAAACATTAGTGACCTGGAATAGTGTAGTTATCCCACTATTAGAAGTTTTCCTAGTTTCATCCAACTGTTTGATGCAAAATTTGTGGTCATTGCACCACATAGCCTTGTGGTGTTTCAACTGCAATATGCCAGATATGTAAAATATGAATTTTCAATTAATAAACATATTGATATAACTTGGAAAGTATCTGAAAAAAACACACCTCCAGTCACATCAATATAATATAAATTGACTAAATAAAATGGGTGAATTTGCTTGTCTGTCCATCTTTCAAACCATATGTTAAATCAATTTCCCTCTACGTAACATTGGAATCTCCATTATGACGAGCTTCTCTAACCAATCCATAAAATTGTTGCCATGATAACCTACCACCATGATGTTGTTCACATCTTTCAATCCATGACTTCATCCAGTCAATATTGTTTGCAATGTATAAATGTAGGGCATCCCAATCTTGAGCAAATGAATAAAAAAATCATAATATATTCATCAATCTTAAAAATTAGTTAAAACCATGGTAAATATTAATAATTGATGAAATAATAAATAATAAATGAGCATGATCATATATTACACAAAAAACGAAAATTTAAATGTATTATAAATCTCCACAAGTTAATTACCTCTCACTTTCTTCATTCCACCTTTCCCTAATAGGTTTTCCCCTTCAAATTTTTTTATGGAGTTCACATCTCAAATGAAATCCAGTGCATGCATAACAAGCGCTACTAATTTAGGAAGATATTAACTAATATACACCATGGATGGATGTACCATATATCCCTCCACCATAGAACCCTCATGACGTGCTCTTTGTCTAACCAAATCCTTCAATGATTTCAAGTGCCTCTCCACCATCCACATTGACCTTATGTGTACAAGTCCACACATTTCAATATCCTCAACTTGGTGTATGAGGTAGTATTCTTGTGCATTGAAAAATGTTGGAGGTAGATACTTTTGCATTTCACACATTAGCCGATGAATTTCTCTCTTCCAATACTTTATATCATATTTATGGATTTATTTCAATGAAAACCATCTATAGATCATGACGCAAGAAAATAACATGTTTCAACAAAACATAATATATATTACATTACAAGTAAAACATATGTCATTAAATACAACAAAAAATTGAAAAAAACCATTTTGCATATAAATCACAACTACTTATCTCATGTATTTTCCAAGATTATATATAGTTTATTTGACGTTCTTGTCAAAGTCATTTGGGAGAGATAGAGGTAGAACATACTGTAACAATAAAAATGAATTGTTATTTGTTTCCAAAGTAGACAAAAAAATAAAAATCTTAAAAAATCTATATGACCAATATATAAATATGTATACCAAAATTATTACCTTAACGAAGGTATGCCAATCATGTATTTTTACCCCACCAAATTCACCGTTCTTCGTTAAAATATTATTTATGTTTGAAGAAAATCATGTGGAAAATTTAATTCTTTGAATGACCTCTTTTACTTCATTTCTTTGTTCCTTTGTTAATTACCATGGAATTTTATTTCAGTATCCATCATTATTTGATCAGATCACACTTTGCATTGCATAATTGGCTTCCTAAATGTCAGCACAAATTTTGACAAAAAAAAAAATTATCCCTCCTACCATGTATGATTCGCCATAACGTTTATGTCACATTCTTCCTGATATGCATTGTATCAAACAAATGAGCTATTTTTAGCTCCTCATAGTAGGGAAACCTCATGAATTGAGTGAGATAACATTTTGTTCCTCATGGAAGCCCATTAATAATACCTTCACGATGGTAGTCGTAAGATGAAGCATAAAATAAATCACATCAATAATTATCAAATACGGTAAATAAATTCAAAAATAAAAATAAAAATTCAAAACAATATTACGTATACGATACATAAATAAATTGTGTACCTTGACAATTTATGTTATATTCCAACCTCCATTGGTGAGCTATAATTCTTTGTGGATCTAGTCTCTTCTTTCCAATAGAAAATATGGTTTTCAGTAGTACGATACCTATGGTTCTTAGGGAGGAAGTTCCTATATTCATCAAACACCATCTTTCCTAAACTTTTTGAATGAGGATACTTCATCTTAGGACCACAAGCTGGACATGAAAACTTACCCTTTGTTTGAAGCCCTGCAACAAATGGATTAATATCAATTATACAATGAGATTATTTTAAAAACATGCATGTTATCTTTAAGTAATTATATAGTATTAAACTGAAAAAAAATGTTACATGTTGTAAATATTGTCATTGATGTCAACAGTCGATGTGATGATCTATTATTAATCATGAATTACCACAGATGAGATTGTCATTGATGTCAACAAGTATATCAGTCAACAAAAGATGTCAAACAGTGTGCAGAGATCGAAAGCACAAGCTCGGGAGGAGGAGCGAACATGAGGATTAACGACTGACTATCAGTGCATAAAAGAATGCACAAACATTATTAAAGATCAGGAGAGTTAGTGAATGAAGAAGCGCATTGCAGACGTATAGTCGAGATCTATGGAAATATTAAGAAGTCGACCATTTCACAGGAAAAGGTGAGAAGTGTCAGTAGTCGTTCGATCAAGGAAATTGATGGTGTTGATTGTCTCATATAACAGACAATGGTCATATGGGTGACCGTGAGTTGGAAGATCGTTGGAGGATCATGGTTGTCGGATCGGAGTGCGAAGGAACAACAACCTTTAGATCCAGTGGAGTTGCAAGGAAGATAAGCCCAGGAGTCAGTCAACACTCCAAAGTCGCGAAATGATCTGAGTCGTTGGATCCAGAGGACACGTGGTGAGAGATTGGCATTTCGTTGACTCGTGAGTCAGATAAGTCAAAGGTATAGATGTAGGAACTCATGATATGTGAACTCGCGATAATATATGAATCGTTGGATCATGTTAAAATGGAAGGATAGGATAAAGCTACAAGAGTTGCATCACAAAATATATCTCGACCGTTAGATCATCCAATGTAAATCACAATTGTCAGATCGTCCGAAGAAGATCTCAAGCGTCAGATTGTCCAAATCAAGTATAGGTCGTCTAAGCCAGAGGACACGTGGCGAGTGATTGGAATTTCTCTAACTCGCAAATCAGGAAATTCAAAGGCAGAGTTGCATAAACTCGCGACATGATCGCAGTCGTCGATGAGAGGGAGATATCTCGGTCGTTGATCTGGAGAAAATAGGATAAGCGAGGTAAAGAGGTTGTGAGTTCGAATATTCAAATACCCGTCAGTCGTCGGATCAAACTCGAGTCCTTTTCAAACCATTGGATCTGGAGGAAGGTGCACGAGACAAGTTACGAAATGATTGGGACCGTCCGTTGTCAAGGAGGGCACGTGGAGAAGGGTCATCATTTCGCTGACTCAAAGAGTGAACAATTCAAAGAGCCATTTGTGAGAATTTGTGAAACGTGAACTCATGATTTGATCATAGTCGTCAATCAAAGGGAGAACGAGGATTGTTGGATCAGGACTGTTGTCAGTAGGCCACGTCAACAAGGACATGTGGGAGATCCATCTCAGCAAACCTCGATGGCAAGGACACATGGAAGACCATGTTAGTAAGTACACATGGCATAATCAGACAATGACTAGTGTCAAGAGGAAATTGTCTCGTGCCATGTCAACAAGTGACATAAGCGAGTTACGTCACTTCAGGAGAACTGCTTCGGGAGTTTTAAATGTCAAAAGTCACAAAATCTCGAAGGAAGAAGATCCGAAGTTGCTCTCAGTCGTCGATCTAAGAATACATTGGGATTAGGATAGTCGTTAGATCTAGGAGAAGAGCATATGCCACATGAGGATCCATGTCAGGAGTCTACGTCAATAGGGACACGTGGCACAATCAGAGAATGACAAGTGTCAAGATGAATCGACATATCAGGTACGTGCAAATCATGAATCAGAGTGACACATGGAAACTACTCAACTAGTGACACATCATCAAGTGANAAAAAAACACACCTCCAGTCACATCAATATAATATAAATTGACTAAATAAAATGGGTGAATTTGCTTGTCTGTCCATCTTTCAAACCATATGTTAAATCAATTTCCCTCTACGTAACATTGGAATCTCCATTATGACGAGCTTCTCTAACCAATCCATAAAATTGTTGCCATGATAACCTACCACCATGATGTTGTTCACATCTTTCAATCCATGACTTCATCCAGTCAATATTGTTTGCAATGTATAAATGTAGGGCATCCCAATCTTGAGCAAATGAATAAAAAAATCATAATATATTCATCAATCTTAAAAATTAGTTAAAACCATGGTAAATATTAATAATTGATGAAATAATAAATAATAAATGAGCATGATCATATATTACACAAAAAACGAAAATTTAAATGTATTATAAATCTCCACAAGTTAATTACCTCTCACTTTCTTCATTCCACCTTTCCCTAATAGGTTTTCCCCTTCAAATTTTTTTATGGAGTTCACATCTCAAATGAAATCCAGTGCATGCATAACAAGCGCTACTAATTTAGGAAGATATTAACTAATATACACCATGGATGGATGTACCATATATCCCTCCACCATAGAACCCTCATGACGTGCTCTTTGTCTAACCAAATCCTTCAATGATTTCAAGTGCCTCTCCACCATCCACATTGACCTTATGTGTACAAGTCCACACATTTCAATATCCTCAACTTGGTGTATGAGGTAGTATTCTTGTGCATTGAAAAATGTTGGAGGTAGATACTTTTGCATTTCACACATTAGCCGATGAATTTCTCTCTTCCAATACTTTATATCATATTTATGGATTTATTTCAATGAAAACCATCTACAGATCATGACGCAAGAAAATAACATGTTTCAACAAAACATAATATATATTACATTACAAGTAAAACATATGTCATTAAATACAACAAAAAATTGAAAAAAAAAACATTTTGCATATAAATCACAACTACTTACCTCATGTATTTTCCAAGATTATATATAATTTATTTGACGTTCTTGTCAAAGTCGTTTGGGAGAGATAGAGGTAGAACATACTGTAACAATAAAAATGAATTGTTATTTGTTTCCAAAGTAGACAAAAAAAATAAAAATATTAAAAAATCTATATGACCAATATATAAATATGTATACCAAAATTATTACCTTAACGAAGGTATGCCAATCATGTGTTTTTACCCCACCAAATTCACCTTTCTTCGTTAAAATATTATTTATGTTTGAAGAAAATCATGTGGAAAATTTAATTCTTTGAATGACCTCTTTTACATCATTTCTTTGTTCCTCTGTTAATAACCATGGAAGGTTATTTTAGTATCCATCGTTATTTGATTAGATCACACTTTTCATTGCATAATTGGCTTCCTAGATGTCAACACAAATTTTGACAAAAAAAAAAAAATTATCCCTCCTACCATGTATGATTCGCCATAACGTTTATGTCACATTCTTCCCGATATGCATTGTATCAAAAAAATGAGCTATTTTTAGCTCCTCATAGTAGGGAAACCTCATGAATTGAGTGAGATAAAATTTTGTTCCTCATGGAAGCCCATTAATAATACCTTCACGATGGCATTCGTAAGATGAAGCATAAAATAAATCACATCAATAATTATCAAATATGGTAAATAAATTCAAAAATAAAAATAAAAATTCAAAACAATATTACACATACGATACATAAAGAAATTGTGTACCTTGACAATTTATGTTATATTCCAACCTCCATTGGTGAGGTGTAATTCTTTGTGGATCCAGTCTCTTCTTTCCAATAGAAAATATGGTTTTCAGTAGTACGATACCTATGGTTCTTAGGGAGGAAGTTCCTATATTCATCAAACACCATCTTTTCTAAACTTTTTGAATGAGGATACTTCATCTTAGGACCACAAACTAGACATGAAAACTTACCCTTTGTGTGAAGCCCTGCAACAAATGGATTAATATCAATTATACAATGAGATTATTTAAAAAACATGCATGTTATATTTAAATAATTATATAGTATTAAAGTGCAAAAAAATGTTACATGTTGTAAATAGTGTCATTGATGTCAACAGTCGATGTGATGATCTATTGTTAATCATGAATTACCACATATGAAATTGTCATTGATGTCAAAAAGTATATCAGTCAACAGAAGATGTCAAACAGTGTGCAGAGATCGAAAGCGCAAGCTCAGGAGGAGGAGCGAACAGGAGGATTAATGACTGACTATCAGTGCATAAAAGAATGCACAAACATTATTAAAGCTCAGGAGAGTTAGCGAATGAAGAAGCGCATTGCATACATATAGTCGAGATCTATGGAAATATTGAGAAGTTGACCATTTCACAGGAAAAGGTGAGAACTGTCAGTAGTTGTTCGATCAAGGAAATTGACGGTGTTGATTGTCTCATATAACGGACAATGGTCATATGGGTGACTATGAGTTGGAAGATCGTTGGAGGATCATGGTCGTTAGATCGGAGCACGAAGGACCAACAACCTTTAGATCCAGTGGAGTTGTAAGGAGGATAAGCCCAGGAGTCAGTCAACACTCCAAAGTCGTGAAATGAT
This sequence comes from Picea glauca, assembly GCA_000966675.3. Lineage (NCBI taxonomy): Eukaryota > Viridiplantae > Streptophyta > Pinopsida > Pinales > Pinaceae > Picea > Picea glauca. The sequence continues at coordinate 46,287 of JZKD02S0466355.1, read as the reverse complement.
CTGAGTCATTGGATCCAGAGGACACGTGGCAAGCGATTGCCATTTTGCTGACTCGTGAGTCAGAGAAGTCAAAGGTATATATGTAGGAACTCATGATATGCGAACTCACGATAATATATGAATCGTTGGATCATGTTAAAATGGAAGGATAGGATAAAGCTACAAGAGTTGCATCGCAAAATATATCTCGATCGTTAGATCAGCCAATGTAAATCACAATTGTCAGATCATCCAAAGAAGATCTCAAGCGTCAGATTTTCCAAATCAAATCTAGGTCGGCTGAACCAGAGGACACATGGCGAGTGATTGGAATTTCTCTAACTCAAAAATCAGGAAATTCAAAGGCAGAGTTGCATAAACTCGCGACACGATCGCAGTCGTCGATGAGAGGGAGAGATATCGGTCGTTGATCTAGAGAAAATAGGATAAGCAAGGTAAAGAGGTTGTGAGTTCGAATATTCAAATACCCTTCAGCCATCGAATCAAACTTGAGTCCTTGTCAAACCATTGGATCCGGAGGAAGGTGCATGAGACAAGTTACGAAATGATTGGGACTGTCCGTTGTCAAGGAGGGAACGTGGCGAAGGGTCATCGTTTCGCTGACTCGAAGAGTGAACAAGTCAAAGAGCCATTTGTGAGAATTCACGAAATGTGAACTCGCGATTTGATCACAGCCGTCGATCAAAGGGAGAACGAGGATCGTTGGATCAGGACTGTTGTCAGCAGGCCATGTCAGCAAGGACATGTGGGACATCCACTTCAGCAAACCTCGACAGCAAGGACACGTGGAAGACCATGTCAGTAAGTACACATGGCATAATCAGATGATGACAAGTTTCAAGAGGAAATTGGCTCGTGCCATGTCAACAAGTGATGTAAGCGAGTTACGTCACTTCGGGAGAACTGCTTTGGGAGTTTTAAATGTCAAAAGTCATGAAATCTCGAAGGAAGAAGATCTGAAGTTGCTCTCAGTCGTCGATCTAAGAATACATCGGGATTAGGATAGTCATTAGATCCAGGAGAAGAGCATATGCCACATGAGGATCCACGTCAGCATTCTACGTCAACAGGGACATGTGGCACAATCAGAGAATGACAAGTGTCAAGATGAATCGACATATCAGGTACGTGCAAATCATGAATCAGAGTGACACATGGAAACTACTCAACTAGTGACACATCATCAAGTGATGTAAGCAATTATGTCACACTGAGAGTTGTACTTTGGGAGTTTCACCACTAAGAAAGTGCCAAAAGACCGAAAGGGAAAAATCGCGAAGAGTCGATGTGCTGAAGGACCGAAGGGATGAAGTCACAAAGGATAGAGTCTCGAAGTCCCGAAGGACGAATTTCTGAAGTGGACACGAGTCGTCCAATCTGAAGATCACTTCGGGAGCACTCTCGACCATCGATCTAATACAGTGGAAGGATAGAATAAGCATAATAGATGAAGTCACGAAGTAAATGGTGGCCATCCATCTCATTTCTTGATTAATTCATAGCCATCGGATTTAGCAGTGAAAGGATGAATGTAAGGTTAAAGTTGAACGTTGATCTGTCTACGCAAATATAAACGTGAACTGTCTGATTTTATTGGTGATATCGTATTCGAGAGATTTGATATGTTGGATGTCACGAAGACCCGAAGGGCAGAGTGTCAAAATTACTACAACCATCCATCTCATCAGAAGATCGAATCGTAAGCATTGAAATCGATAAATGCTCAAGAACTTGTCTCGCCTAACATGAGGTCACCGTTGTTGGTCATATTGGTAAAGAGATTTGAAAGGGAAGATTGTGATGCGTCACCTAAATTTCTAAGCCTATGGTTCTACGCCATTGGTCAAATGAAAATGGTTTGAAGGGAGTGCTTCATACAGATTTCACTTGATAGAGAGTTACACCAAAACAATACAGAGAATCAATATATGATCGAATATAGTCTGTTGGTGAACCGAGAACGTAGTAGAAACATGAGTACGATATAATGAGTCAATCCATGTCTGTGATCAACTCATGAAAAAAATGAACCGATACACAGTCAAGATTAAAAGAGAATAAATCATGAAAATATGAATAAAGAATAAAAAGGAAAAATGATATTAATTAAAGTTTAGATTATCATTTTAAATGAAAAGATACAATGGTTCAAATAAAGGGACACGATGTTTTAAATTTCACACCAGTTTGAAGATTCTATAAACAAGAAAAAGTGGTGAGAAGAATGTGTCTCTACACTTCAGAATAGAAGATCAAAAGCCGAAGCAGATTCCAAGAGAATATCAAAGGAAAGAAAATGTGAATTAAGAGAAAATGAAATGAGGTGATGAGTGTCTTATGATATACCTCTAATCATAAGATAGAATTGATTCTATAATGGATAACTACTACTGGAGTTGAATAAACTCTAGTTGGATAGACTAGGTTCTATCAACAAGATGGGTCTTGCGCCAAGCTGGGTCTTGGCTGAGAGTTGGTGCTCTATGAGGGGTTGGTGCTCCTTACTTCAGTTTGTTCTGAAACAATAGCTGGTTCTAAAGAAAATCCTCTCACATATATCCATATTATTATTTTCATATCAATTATACAAAAGATTATACAAATATCTGGTGTCTTTGTGTCCATTGTAATTATGATGTGATTGTTCTTAATCTGTTCAATTATGTTTTAACTGGTAACTTGTGAAAATAAATTGTTAAAATATTCCACACACTAATTCACCCCCCCCCCCTCTTAGTGTGGTTTGTGTGTTCTTCAATTGGTATCAGAGCCAAGGTTCCTTCAAAACACAGTTTAAACACTGGAAGGTAGATCCTGAAGAAATGGGTGGATAGATGGTTCTCTCCGCAATTGAAGCTCCTTTATTTGATGGAATAGATTACTCCTCATGGAGAGAAAATATGAAATAGTATATGAAGTCAAAAGGATCTGAAGTTTGGAGTTCACTAGTAAGCAAGCCTTGGGACTTAACTACATAAAAAAATCTATCCAAAATTACAGTCCAAAGAAGAGCAAGGAAGAATAATGAAGTGGCATTGAAGATTCTTCTCAATGGATTATCAAATACAGTAAAAAAAAGCATAGGACTATGCACATCCACCAAGGACTTATGGATGAAGTTAGAAAAGATGTATCAAATAAAAAATACAGACACAAAAGACATTCCTATCAAGGATGTAGAGGAAGAATCAACCATTAATAAATATTGTTCTGTTAGCATTTATCCCATGGAAGAAGAAGAGGAAGAATTATCAAATGCCAAACAAAAGGTTGATTGGAGTCTCTCTGAATACCTCTATCACCATAATGAATCAGACTATAGCTATCTTCATGACTACACTCAAGAATTTGTTGAAAAGAGTCAAAAGCGTGTCTTGGAAACAAAGAAAATGCTCAAGGACAGTGAAAAGATCATATATGAGTAGGACAATCAGTTAGAAGAGAAAGAAGAGGAGATCGAGAAGTTGAAGAAATAAATTAGTCAAGTAAAAAAAAATGAGAAGGAAGATGATGAGCTTAGCAATCAAAAGCATATCCTGGAAATAAAAGAAAATCTCAAGGACAATAAAGAAATCATATCTGAGCAAAAGATTCAGTTAGAAAACAAAGAAGAAGAGATCAAAAGATTGAAAACAAAATTTGTTGATATAACAAAAGAAAAAGAAGAGAAAATAAAGAGACTGAAAAATGAAATCAGTCAAGCAAAAGAAGAAAAGAAGAAAAATGATGTCTTAAGCAAAAACCTTGCAGATATAAAAGAACTAAGGGAAAGTTATGTCAACCTTAAAATCCCACTTGAAGAAGCCAAAAGGAGAGAGGAGGTAGTAAGGAACCAGCTAGACAAAAAGGAAGAATCCTGTCATGAGCTGGAAGCAAAAGTTGTGAATATTAGAAAAAAGGTTGAGAAGTCTGACACCCAAATCAAGTTCTTGAACAACTCCATGACCCTGGATGAGATCTTGGATAGTCAGAGATCACCAAATGACAAATCTAGTCTTGGATACAACAAGGAAGAAATCAGTACTCCTAACAAATATGATGCAGGTCCCTCATTTGTAAAAAGTGAAAGCAAGTATAACTCAGGTTTTTCACGTTCAAAGAATAAAAGAAACACTAGAAAATTTAGAAGATCAGATCAAGGAAGACATCCAAAAGCTATTCATATACCTCAAAGCAAGTTCATAAGAGAGACACCTTCATGGATGAATCAAAGAAGGTATGAGAGTGTTTTTAACGGTTATTGTTTCTCTTGTAATGAATATGGTCATATAACCTTGGATTGTAGGCATCATGGAAGAAAAACAATTGGTAGGTTCAACAACAATATAAGATGTTGGAACTGCAATCTTGTTGGACATATTGCTACACTATTAGATGCTACAGTTGTGGTAGATATGGTCACAAAGCCCATGACTGTTGGAACTCAAGAAGATAGTCAATAAGAAATGCTTCACACAATATGACAACAAGAGTAAATAAGAAGATACGGAAAATAAAATTCCAAGTACCAAATAAGAAAGATGAAGAAAATATTGCTCCTGAAATTGATTAAGTTAATAATAGGATTTTAGGGGATAAAACTTCTAATAAGGAATATTCTCAAAACAACGATAAAGAAGCTTTTGGTGCACATAATAATGACGTTGATGATGAATCTCAAACGGTAGAACAACAAGAAGAATTGAGTGATGATTATCTCATAAATCTTTCAATCCTATTTTAATGGTACACTAAAACTCCTTCTAAAAAAGAAAAATTAAAAAAATATCTATGTCCAGAAAGCTGCAAAGAAAATGCTCAATGAAGAAAATTATTTGATGGATATTCCATCAATTAATATTTGGTAATGGAGGGAATATGTAAGCACATCAGTACTCATATTTAATAGAGATTAGCTCAGGATTAATAGTAGTAAAACTCCTTGTGAACCCTGTTTTGGAAGAGCTCATTTGGTAAAACACTTCAAGGTCTTTGAAGTAAGGGTTACATCAAAGGGCTTGATGAGAATATCAAAAATTTGATGCCATATATGATGAAGGTATCCTTCTTGGATATGCTTCTACCAAGAAAGCATACAGATGCTACAATATTAGGCTACATAAGATTGTTGAGAGTACAGATGTCAAGGTGGATGATATAAAAACAAATTGGTATCCTAGTTAGAGATCGATGAGAATTGATGGAAAGAACCAAGTTTTGTTTGAATAATATGACCTACAATTGCGTTTTGTTGAGTAAGACAATAGTATCCACAACAACAGTGTGATAATGTACAAAATGTTATACATGAAATCCTGTAGAGATAACAAGAGGAGAAACCTTGGCAGAAAAAGCTTCCCTTTTAGAAACAAAGGGGGAGAACAATCAGTAAAAAATCAACAGAAGTTTTGGTTAGAAAATAAGAAAGTAATTGGATTAAGTTTTGAAAAGACTCGATCATTACAAAAATTTTATCAAGAAGACTACTCATATGAAACACAAAAAATCCCAATCAACTGAGATAAGAAGTTAGTAAATCAACAAGGGATGAAACTTTGTCAGGAAGAGCTACCTTTTCAGAAACAAAGGGGGAGAGTAATCAGAAGCAGAGAGAGAGAGAATATTGATAGGGGGAGTCATTCAACTATGAATGGAAGAACATGTATGTAGGAAGAGTTACCCAAGTTCAGTCTGGTCAATAACATACAGAGTTACCAGTGGTCAGAGAAGTACAACTACAAACAGATCATAGGAGAAGAAACGCTTTTCAATTGATGTCAAAGAGGGAGAGAAAATTCATAAAAGGAAAACTTCATAAGAGAGGAAAGAATCAACACAGGGGCAGTTTTGTATATGAAGTTAGTGTGTTGACCTCAATGACAAAGGGGGAGATTGTTGAAAATATTGTCATTGATGTCAACAGTCGATGTGATGATCTATTGTTAATGATGAATTACCACAGATGAGATTGTCATTGATGTCAAAAGTCAATGTGATGATCTATTGTTAATGATGAATTACCACAGGTGAGATTGTCATTGATGTCAACAAGTATATCAGTTAACAGAAGATGTCAAACAGTATGCAGATATCAAAAGAGCAAGCTTAGGAGAAGCGAACAAGAGGATTAACGAATGACTATTAGTGTATAAAAGAATGCACAAACATTATTAAAGCTCAAGAGAGTTAGTGAATAAAGAAGCACATTGCAGACGTATAGTCAGGATCTATGGAAATATTGAGAACTTGACCATTTCACAGGAAAATGTGAGAAGTGTCAGTAGCCGTACGATCAAGGAAATTGACAGTGTTTATTCTCTCATATAAAAAATGATGGTCATATGGGTGATCGTGAGCTGGAAGATCGTTGGAGGATCGTGGTCATCGGATCGGAGCACGAAGGACCAACAACCGTTAGATCCAATGGAGAAGCAAGGAGGATAAGACCAGGAGTCAGTAAACACTCCAAAGTTGCAAAATGATCTGAGCCATTGGATCCAGAGGACACGTGGAGAGATATTGGCATTTCGTTGACTCGTGAGTCGAAGAAGTCAAAGGGAGAGATGTAGGAACTCACGATAAGATCTGAATCATTGGATCATGTTAAAATGGAAGGACAGGATAAAGCTACAAGAGATGCATCGCAGAATATATCTCGACCGTCATATCATCAGATGTAAATCACATCGTCAGATCGTCCGAAGAAGATCTTAAGCGTCATATTGTCCAAATCAAACCTAGGTCGTCTGAGCCAGAGGACATGTGGTGAGTGATTGGAATTTCACTTACTCACAAATCAGGAAAGTCAAAGGCAGAGTTGCATAAACTCACGACACACAAGGTCGTGACATGATCGCAGCTGTCGATCATAGGGAGAGATCTCGGTTGTTGATATGGAGAAAATAGGATAAGTGAGGTAAAGAGGTTGTGAGTTTGAATATTCGAATACCCGTCAGTCATCAGATCAAACTCGAGTCCTTGTCAAACTGTTGGATCCGAAGGAAGGTGCACGAGACAAGTTCTAAAATGATCGGGACCATCAGTTGTCAAGGAGGGAACGTGGCAAAGGGTCATCGTTTCACTGAATCAAAGAGTGAAGAAGTCAAAGATCCATTTGTGAGAATTCACGAAACACGAACTCACGATTTGATCACAGTCATTAATCAAATGGAGAACGAGGATCATTGGATCAGGACTGTTGTCAGCAGGCCACATCAGCAAGGACGTGTGGGATATCCACATCAACAAACCTCGACAACAAGGACGCATGGAAGACCATGTCAGCAAGTACACATGGCATAATCAGAAGATGACAGGTGTCAAGAGGAAATTGGCTCATGCCATGTCAACAAGTGACGTAAGCGAGTTACATCACTTCGAGAGAACTTCTTCAGGAGTTTTAAATGTCAAAAGTCACGAAGTCCCTAAGGACGAAGATCTAAATTTTCTCTCAGTCGTCGATCTAAGAATACACTGGGAGTAGGATAGTCGTTAGATCTAGGAGAAGGGCATATGCCACATGAGGATCCACGTCAGCAGTCTACGTCAGCAGGGACACATGGCACAATCAGAGAATGACAAGTGTCAAGATGAATCGACATATCAGGTACGTGCAAATCATGAATCAGAGTGACATGTGGCAGTTACTTGACTAGTGACACGTCATCAAGTGACGTAAGCAGTTACGTCACAACGAGAGTTGTAATTCGGGAGTTTCACCACTAAACAAGTACCGAAAGGCCGAAATCGCAAAGAGCCGAAGTACCGAAGGGCCGAAGTCATGAAGGACAGATTCCCGAAGTCCCGAAGGACGAATTTTTGAAGTGGACATGAGTCGTTTGATTTGAAGATCACTTCGGGAGCACTCTTGACCGTCGATCTAATACAATGGAAGTATAGTGTAAACATAATAGATGAAGTCGCGAAGTAAATGGTGGTCATCCATCTCATTGCTTCATTAAGTCATAGCTGTCAGATTTATCAGTGAAAGGATGAGTGTAAGGTTAAAGTTGATCGTTGATCTATCTCCGCAAATATAAACGTGAACCGTCCAATTGTATCGGCGATATTGTATTCGGGAGATTTGAAATGTTGGATGTCACGAAGACCCGAAGGGAAAAGTGTTGAAATTACGATAGTCATCCATCTCATCAGAAGATCGAATCGTAACCGTTGAAATCGATAAACGCTCAAGAACTTGTCTCACCTAACATGAGGTCACTGTCGTTGGTCATATTTGTAAAGAGATTTGAAAGGGAAGATTGTAATGCGTCACCTAAATTGCTAAGCCTGTGGTTCTAGGCCATTGGTCAAATGAAAATGATTTGAAGGGAGTTCCTCATACAGATTTCACTTGACAGAGAGTTACACCAGAACAATACAGAGAATCGATATATGATCGAATATGGTCTGTTGGTGAACCAAGAGCGCAGCAGAAACATGAGTACGATCTAATGAGTCGATCCATGTCTGTGATCAACTCATGACAAAAATGAACCGATACACAGTCATTATTAAAAGAGAATAAATCATGAAAATATGAATAAAGAATAAAAAAGAAAAATGATATTAATTAAATTTTAGATTATCATTTTAAATGAAAAGGTACAATGGTTCAAATAAAGGGACACGATGTTTTAAATTTCACACCAATTTGAAGATTATATAAATGAGAAAAAGTGGTGAGAAGAATGTGTCCCTGCACTTCAGAACAGAAGATAAAAAGCCGAAGCAGATTCCAAGAGAATATCAAAGGAAAGAAAATGTGAATTACAGAGAAGATGAAATGCGGTGATGAGTGTCTTATGATATACCTCTAATCATAAGATAGAATTGATTCTATAATGGATCACTACTACTGGAGTTGAATAAACTCTAGTTGGATAGACTGTGTTCTATCAGCAAGCTGAGTCTTGCACCAAGCTGGGTCTTGGCTGAGAGTTGGTGCTCTCTGAGGGGTTGGTGATCCTTACTTTAGTTTGTGCTGAAACAATAGTTGGTGCTAAAGAAAATCATCTCTTACATATATTCATATTATTATGTTCATATCAATTATACAAAATCTTATACAAATATCCGGTGTCTTTGTGTCCATTGTAATTATGATGTGATTGTTCTTAATCTGTTCAATTATGTTTTAACTGGTAACTTGTGAAAATAAATTGTTAAAATAGTCCACACACTAATTCACCCCCTCCACCCCCCCCCCC
>JZKD02S0466355.1:16798-27985 GCA_000966675.3 Picea glauca | reverse complement strand
AAAGAAAAGAATTACAAAATAAGAAAGTGTCAGGTCGACCCTAATGTTAAAAGGAAGTGACATAAATGGTATAAATAAACATCATTATACATTCATTTGATATAAGTCGAATTTCTGAGGTAATAAGAAGAAAAGAAGGCCGGATTTCAAGGGAGGATGAAGTCTTTTGGTGATGTGTTCGAAGGTATGTTATTTTCAAGTCATCTTACCATTTTTTCTATAACGTTTTTTCTAGAACGATTCAGATGGTGAAATCACTATGGTATTGAGAAGACATATCAAGGTACCTCTGGTAAAAATTTCAACTCTTGATTTTCTATAATTATGGAGACACACTCTGTGGAAGATAGAGTTTGTGACCAGTCCTGAAGCTAGTCAATAAACAGGTGTTCCGGGTAAAACATTCATAAATTATTCATAAAGAATCCAAATGAAGTGGGACAAATTTCATTGGAAAGTGTACGGACTTTAGTTTCTTGTGTGCGAGTTTCATAATCAGATGTTAATTATTGAGCGTAGGGAATTCTGTGCAAGTTCACTCTCCTGAATAGACCAGAATTGAATAAAGTCTACCATTCTTTCTATAACTTCTTTTTGGGGAGGATTCAAGGAGTGAAACTTGGAGGAGTTTCNTTCAGAGGTAATAAGAAGAAAAGAAGGCTGGATTTCAAGGGAGGATGAAGTCTTTTGGTGATGTGTTCTAAGGTATGTTATTTTCAGGTCATCTTACCATTTTTTCTATAACTTTGTTTCTAGAACGATTCATGTGGTGAAATATCTATGGTATTGAGAAGACATATCAAGGTACCTTTGGTAAAAATTTCATCTCTTGATTCGCTATCATTATGGAGATACACTCTGTGGAAGATAGGGTTTGTGACCAGTCCTGAAGCTAGTCAATAAGCAGGTGTTCTGGGTAAAATAGTCATAACTTATTCATCGAGAATCCAAATGAAGTGGTACAAATTTATTTGGAAACAGTACGGACTGTATTTTTTTGTATATGAGTTTCATAATCATATGTTAATTATTGAGCGTGGGGCATTCTGTGCAAGTTCACTCTCTTGAATAGACCAAAATTGAATAAAGTCTACCATTCTTCCTATAACATCTTTTTGGGGAGGATTCAAGGAGTGAAAATTGAAGGAGTTTCAGAGAATACATTGAGTAATATTATCTATCAAATTAGAGTACTCCAAGAATTGAAGAATTGCAGAAAATGAAGAAGTCTCAGGAAGCATTATCAAGTTCTATGTGATGATTGGTTGATGGTGATGATTTAATGTAAAGTTTTATTATCTCTAATATATTCTTGGGTGGAAGGAAGGGGCAAGGATGGAGAGTTCAAATTTCTCTTAATATTGGAGGATTGTATCTTCCTCTTGGAGGTTTATCCCTCCCTTTACATTTGGAAGTTGTATCTACCTTTGGAAGTCATTACTTCTCTTGAACAATAACTATTGATTATTTCTCATAGATTGTGCATGGTGTATTGTGGTGTATTGGTGTAACTCTTATACTATTGTTCATTGCTCATTGGATATAGTTGAATGGTTTAAGTATAATTTGAAAAAGGTTTTAAATTGTACTTGNATGTCACATTTTGATGATATATCACACCGCTTATATGTATGGGGCAACTTGATGTGACATTTCATGGCTTCTTCATGATTATATCACGCCTTTTGATAAGATGTCACACCCTTTGGATGATGAGGCACCTCTTGAGATGAAAATTTGCACCCTTTCACGACAACTTTTCACTTAAATCTCTCATATAAATAGACAATCATTTTGGATTTTGTAAATCATGGATACTTGTGAAGATTTATCACTCTTGTATACTTTTACTTGTTCCCTCTCATGAAGAATTATATGGATGGTTAACTTAGGTGACTTTTCTGGGAGCTAGGTTTGTGGATCTTCTACTATTATTTGGATGACATGGAAATTAGGGTTTTGATGAATAAAAGATGTTTTGAGTAAGTGTTCTATTTTCATCTTATGGTTAAGTTTATGAATAAATTTTTGGATTGATGTTGTTTTTATAGTGGTGGTTCTTCATCCTCTTGCTTCATTTTTGAACGAACACTTCTTGTCAAAATTCTTGGAAGGTTATCTAGTGGAGAAATCTTCCCTTAAATCATCCCTTAATATTTTAGGAGGATTGCCTAGGGTTAGTAGTGGAAAATCTCTAAGCCTCACCCTAAAATAATTCACTTCATTCTCCCCAATAAAGAATCTATATTTGACCCCATATGCTCAAAATATTAGGCACTAGTCTTATTCTCCAAAAATAGTCAATCTTTACTACTGAATTTTACTATTTTAGGGTTAGGTTTAGGTTTTATTTGTTGCAGATTTTCAGTTACAACCATGAAAAACAAGATGTCTAGGGTGTTTAGGCATACTATTGACCTAAACTATATTGTTGAAATCCTAATTTAATTTTTCTAAAGTGTTATGATAACCATCTAAGGAAAAAATGCCTAAGGTTTTAGGGCTAATTTTATTGTTTAATTTTATTATATTGTTGGAAATCAAAACACTAATTTAACGTAGTATTTATCCCTCTTATTTACTATATCATTTCATGATCAAATGGTTATTATTTATGTTGTTGTAATAATTTAATTACTACTGTAATAATTCATTTACTGTTGAACAACATCTATATTATTGTTGTAATAGTTTTACTGCTGTTGAAAGGCACTTATTTCACTGTTGAAATAGTTTTATAATGATGAGAATCATTTATTTCATTACTGTAATAATTTATTTAATTGATGTAACCATTTATTTTACTACTATAATTACATATATTTCTTGCAAGTTTTACTTTAGTCTTAGAAATTTTCTTTATTTTTAGTGTTTGGGGACCCTATTAAACTTACACTTAATTTGAAGAGCCTCTTTGTTGGGATTGAATCCTCAATACTTTAAATTTGGAAATTGTCTTTTTCCACCACCTCTCTATTATTGTGTCTATCCCTGCCTTGATGGTAGTCTGAGTAGTCACCCCAGTGGGGCATAGACTTGGATGTGTCTTTCCTAGGGATTCCTGGATGCTACTGGTGAAGCCTTCCTTGTGTTGGATATTATTCCTTCACTAAAGAGAGGGAAGTTGTTTCCTAGGTGACAATGGTGACATATTCCATGTTCCACTAGTCTTAGTGTCTTATGAAGGCTTTGCACTTGGTGCTAGATTGCGTGGTAACATTTTGGCGTCATTGTTGGGGAGAATTAAGTCATTTTTCTTGGAAATATGGAGTCTATGCTTCAACATTCATTGATGAGTACACATCAAAGCATAACCTAATTTTACTCATATGGATACTCCATTAAGGGAAGGAGCTCTTTTCCCTACACAAATTTTGAAAAACATATGCTTGTAAGGTGAAGCAAGCATAATTACAAAGGCATTTGGGATTCACCTTGGAGACTCCACACACACATGTTTGGTATGAGGAATCACCTCTTTTTTTTATTGTTTACATTAGGTTGTATAGTAAATGAAGAAATATGGTTGCATGGGAACTTCATGAAATGTATCCTCCCCTTGATATTAAGGATATTCTAGGATACCCAAACAAGCTCCCTCCAAAATGGGGAAAGAATATTCTAAAGTTTGATGGTGATGCTCTTTCTTCTATTCCACATGTCTCATCATTTGTGAAGTATGTTTCAACACTCATTGAAATACACGAGGATGTCTTAATAATACAATTTCTACTTTCTCTAGAAGAAAAACAAAACAATTGGGTCAAGCATTCTTGTAATACAAAGAGTATATCTTCTATTGCAGATTTCATTGAAAACTTCCTGAAACACTGGGGCCCTAGATTTTAGAAGTACAAAGACACTCTTCAAGATCTTGCGACGACCCTTCAATAAGAAGAATCTCTTCTTAACCCAATTGAATATGATGAAGACTTTGTTGAAGAACAAGAGTATGAAGAAGAGATTCATGAGGAAAGTCATCAAGTACATGAAAACGAGCAAGATCTACCTCATGAATCTAATGAAGAAGAAGACTTGGATGAAGCACATCATGTTGAAGATCAAGTCCATGAAGAAGATCTTATTGGAAAGAGCACTCCCCCTCATGAAGATGAAGACATGGTAAGCTCTAGATCTTCTCAAAATTGTAAATTTAATGATCTTTATTGCTTTGATTTTGAGAAGAGTAAATTTGAAAAGAAGCCCTCAAGTGATAATGAATTTAAGAATGTATTTACTTCTCCATTTAGTGAATGTGAGGGAATCCAAGTTTCCATTATTCCTTTGCATGAAGACAAGGGTTTTGTGAGTTGTAATCATTTCCATGTTCTTAAACTTTGTGATGCATCTTTTGATGGTGTGGAAAGTAAAGAGTTTTCATAGGAATCCTCAGGTTCGGTAAATTTTTCATTTGATGAAGAACATGATAACCATGAGATTGAAAACATTGATTATTTTCTATGTATTGGAATGCATAGATGGGATATCAGTTGTTTTCATTTTGATGGGGATTTAATTTATCAAATCGATGATGAATCTAGAGTCAAGAATGAAAAATTGTTTCCTTTGGAACGACCATCTATGTACATTAACGATTCAAATTTTTAGCAACATGAAAACGATATGTTCATTGGTTTGTTTCAACCACCTAGAAATGATTCACTACAACATTCTCATGGAAACTTCCAGCCATGTCCTAGGAGGTATGATACATATTATTTTGAGCACTAGGATTTATATTGTGAAGAAGATTTCCAGTCACCCCTATGCTCAGATTTTGGTGAACATTTGTGTGAGCAATCTTATGGGGTTGTGATTCACCCAGGGAAACAAGAATTTCACCACAGAAATTTCCAGCCATCTTTTTCATCTTGTCATCAATATGTCATTAGAGGTTGGAAATTATATTTTTGGTGTTGAATTATCTATGGAGAAAAAGTGTTTTCAACATATGGTTTGTTGCAAGGATTTCCAACTGCATATAGAAGGAAAACAAACCCTAAGTTGGGAGAAAATGTATTTTTCAAAATATGAATTTACACCCCATTTTTCATTCACATATTTTTCGGGCCACCATGAGGTCCATTTTAGGTTTCTTATGATTCCATATAAATCTTTGGGAAGTGGCATCATACATGAAAGTAAAAATAGCCATTTTTTGAAGTATATGGATTAGTCTTATGAGATGCAAGGGTTGCATCATGAAGATATTATTTGGATCAAGGATGAGTCATCATCATCATATTGCATCCCCATTCAAAGATGGATAGAGCAAGCATGCAGATGCACTTGCCAATTTTTGCATGATTTTGTTGCTCTTGTTTGTCCTCGTGAGTTGGATTCTATGTTTGTTCAAGATAATCTAGTACTTGATATGKGATTGTTTTGGTTTATAAATAAGCAYAAGGGTATAAATTTTGACCTCGATGAGATGCTAGAATGGMTTCATCGGTTGTATGATTATAACTAGAACTTACATTGTCCTGTAGCATTAGGTAGGATAGTTGCGGGTCATCTTTCCTTTTATGCATCTTGATTGTGTTTTTTTACTTTMTTTCATTTATTKCTTGATCATATGCATTTATAATTAGTTGTAATTTGGATTTAGTCTTGTTTATTATWAAARAAAAGGGAAAATAAAAGGAAATTGATGTTATGGTGTMTTTTATTTTTACTCTCATTTAGAATGTAGAAGGAWTTTTTAGTTGTAATGTGGAGTGTAGGTCTTCGAATTCCAKATATCWCTAAGGTTCTCATGGGATCTACGGTGAGCACATGTCCCCACTTTGGAGCCAGATGTTACCCCCTCACTTCTAGGRATAACTAGAGGAGAAAATTTTCTCCATGATCCACATTTCAGAYAACAGATCTGATGATGTTATTCCAAACTCTCCATAGACAGTTTCCCACAAATTCCTTCCATTAAATKMTAAACTCATCTCACTCATATKACATGGTRAATTTACATACTCGGGTACATTGTTATGACATTTCATATCGAGTGATAATGTTAATACTTGAGGAATGAAAATGGTGATCACGGGTTCATTWGAATAATGAATCATGATGATTTAAAGTTATATTTTTTTCCTTGTCTCACCTTGGTGKTCATTATCATCTTCTAGTCAAGTGTTGTCACTCTTGGGAAAAGTTGTACTACYGGGGGGCCTTAATGGGGGTAACATGTCCATATCCCTTACCMTGAATAACATGCTCCATCCTGATATGTCCATTGTCTTTTATTTTGGGTTGGTTGTTACATGTATCCCAAAGAGGTTTKTGATTCACAACCCCATKATAAGAAGGGGMTTGAAATCCCAATMTYGATGCAACTTGATAAAATAATAGAAATACCAAAAGACCCAAATCAAAATGTAGGGAAAAGAAAYRAAAAAGAAAAAAAGAGKWTTAAAAACCAAGAAAAGAAAGAACATGAGCRCTACTCCCTTGCTAGGAGGCCATCACCCYGAGTCTTATGYAATGAATGAATACCTTATGAAAGGACTTAGCAAATTAAATTTCAAAGGCCAAAAAAGGTTAAAGATATAAAGAAAAAGGRAAAMAAGGGTTTGGAAAGACACARTGTGGAGGAAAGGGTACCTCATTGCCCAAGTTATCCCTCTATAAAGGAACTCATAAGGATGACTATTATACATGGCCTTGCATGTCAATGACATCCACCCCATGAAGTAAACCCCAATCCATATCGATACCATTGCACATACTCCTTGACGGTTTCCCTGGGACATACCTCTTGGTATAGGTATTGGAACACTTAATAAGGGGGAATAATGACCCTCCCATACCTAGACTTGGAAAATTGTATAATTTGTAAGCTAGTGTGAAGTTTGAAATGACCCTCACGTACCTAGACTTGTATAATTTTGCAAGCTAGTGTGAAGTTTGAAGAGGATATTTTGTGAGGTCTATCTAATAGATATTGTATTAGCATGACTCACTTTATGTGTTGTGTTTAGATTATGTACCTTTCCTCTAGTCTTCATGATGTATTTTGGACCACATGAGCCACTCCTCGGATGATTCTTTCACATAGCCACATGCTTGGTTGACACTTGGATCCATTAGAGGATGTTGAGGGGTTACTAGCACACTTTCATGGAGACCATTCCCACCACTTACGAGAGGTCATTTGGCACTCATAGGAGGACTTTGTGGCTTTTGATCACATGGATCCATTCAAAAGACACCCTAGAACATACGAGGTATGACCTTGAGCTCATTGATGATGGGATGTTTCATGCATGATGATGATGGCTTGATGGGACGTTTCACCTTCTATTGGGGATGTTTCACTTTTGCTTGAGGATGTTTCACTTGGAAATATAATATGGCACCTTTCCATGGATGGTAACACCCTTTCATGATGGGACGTTTTACTTTGATGATGGGACATTGTACCTTTTTATGATGTGGCATTTTCGGGCTTCCTCATGATGGTATGACACCTTGTTATGAGACTCCACACCCATTGGAGGCATGGGGAACATTGATGTGACATTTTGGGGCTTCTTGATAATGATATGACTCCTTTTGATGAGACATCACACCATTTGGATGATGAGTCACCTCTTGAGATGAAAAGTTGCACCCTTTCATGATAACTTTTCACTTAGATCTCTCATATAAATAGAGAATAACTTCTCATTTTGTAAATCATGGCTACTTGTGGATGTTTATCACTCTTTTCTACTTCTACTTGTTCTCTCTCATGAATAATTCTATGGATGGTTAACTAGGGTGATTGTTTTGGGATCTATATTTGTGGATCTTCTACTACTACTTGGATGACATGGAAATTAGGGTTTTGATGGATGGAAGATGTTTTGAGTAAGTGTTCTCTTTTTATCTTATGGTTATGTTTATGAATGAAGTTTTAGATTGATGTTTATTCTCTAATGATGGTTCTTCATCCTCTTGTATTATTCTTGAACAAACCCTTCTTGTCAAAATTCTCAGAAGCTTATCTAGTGGAGAGATCATCCATTAATATTTTAGGAGGATTTCCTAGGGTTAGTAGTGGACAACCTCTAAGCTTCACCTTAAAATAATCCACTTCATTCTCTCCAAGAAAAAAATCTATTTGACTCCATATGCCCAAAATAGTAGGCACTAATCTTATTCTCCGAAAATAATCAATCATTATTATTAAATATTATTAAATTTTACTATTTTAGGGTTAGGTTTAGGTTTTATTTGCTACAAATATTCATTTCCAACCATAAAAACTAAGATGTCTAGGGTCTTTAGGCATACTATTTACCTAATATATATTGTTAAAAACCTAATTTAATTTTTATGAAGTGTTGTGCCAACCATCTAAGGAAAAAACGTCTAGGCTTTTAGGGTTAATTTTTACTATTTAATTTTCTGATTTTGTTGACAATCAAAACCTTAATTTAACCTAGTATTAATCCCTCTTATTTAGGGATGTTATTTCTACTTCTATAATAATTTATTTATTGTTTTAATGATTCATTTATTGCTGAAAAAACATATATCTTACTGTTGTAATAATGTTACTACTCTTGAAAATCACTTATTTCACTACTAAAATATTTTCTATATTGTTGGGAATCATTTATTTCATTTCTATAATAATTGGTTTAATTGTTGTAATCATTTATTTTACTATTGTAATTACATATATTTCTTGCAAGTTTTACTTCATCCTTATACTTTTTCTTTATTTTTAGTGTTTGGGGACCATATTAAACTTATACTTGATTTGAAGAGCCTCTTTGTTGGACTTGAATTCTCAATACTTTAAATYTGGAAATTGTCYTTTTCACCACCTCTCTATTAATGTGTCTATCCTTATCTTGGTGSTAGTCTGAGTAGTCACCCYAGGGTGGCYTAGACTTGATTGTGTCTTGCCTAGGGATTCTTGGATGCTACTAGGRAAGCCTTACTTGTGTTCACTACTACATATTGAAAAAATTCCGAYGAACTATTTCCRACGGTATGGACAAAATTGGTCGTAYTGTCRAAAAATAMAAGATAAATATTTCAATTTTTCAATTKTTTTACAATTATGCCCRCATTTGTCAGCCTTGYGAYRKAAACCTTTATATTYGTCTCAATTCCGACAATTTTTCTATCTTCATCTCAATACCGAYGATATCTTTGTGCTCGTCTCAATTCTRACGATATCTCTAGTTTCGTCTCACTATCGAYGATATTARTGCTAGTCGTTACTCTCTTCAAAYAGTTACCCACTATTTGACTAAGTCAACATTGACTTGGTCAAYTGTCGTCAGAATTCTAATGGAMRAAAAAWAAAATATGTTGCATTTTACAGATGTTGYGACAATTTTTCTATAATGACGACAGTTCAGAAAAGGTATAAGGTGTTCTTGTCAAGCRAAAAACATATTTRTTTTCATATGTAAGTGGCATTAGAATAATATAATAGATATTCTATTACACCACTCAATTTAATAAGATAATCATCACTKCTTTTTTGTGGGGAAGAATGTCTGRAAATACTAGAGTTGGGAAAAAGTAAAGAGGGTGAAAAGGGTGATGGTAAATGTTATTTCTCTTGCAAAAGATGTTGTATTGYACGTCYCATTAGAATTTTAATAGGAAAAACTAAAATGCATTGTAGGAGATATGGGCACATTGATGGGGGATCAAATGAATATCATCATGTGGTAATTATCTATATATTGATCATTATCTRGMTTTATATTGATTGTATTTATAAAATTTTATATWTTTTTAATATTTGTTATATTACACAATAATTTTGCAYGATTGTTTGTAATTATAAAGTTAGAATTGCCCCMTAAMTTTATGCAKAATGCACCAAGTAKTAGTAGAAATGATGGTGTACAAGMTAAGGAACATGAAGAGAATAATGAAGATCAAGTTAATGATCCCATGGAAGAAGATGAAAATAATAACATAGTTCAAGATGATGGGACAAATCAAATGATCCAAGACTTGTTCTCTCAGTCAGATGAGGATGGGGACAATGATGGTATTTATGATGAAACTCTGATAGAAGAGGAAAATAAACAACTTTATAAAGTCTCAAGAGAAAATATTCTCTCTACTACATTGATGTTGGTGAACTTAAAGGCTATAAATCATTTGTCGAACACTTGTATGACACATATCCTAAGGTATGTAATATGTTTCATCACATATACATAAATGTTGATTTTTTTCTCTTTTTTTTTAATGTTAATTAATGTGTAAAATAAGAATGCAATATTTATGATTAATATTCATTATATTAACTAGTTATTTTTATATTGTAGATTGTTAGGTGAATTTTTGTTACCATCGTCAAATATTTTACCTCGCACATATTGATATTTACATGCCATTATGAAAGACAATGGAATGGAGTATAAAATTATAGTTGCATGTCCTAATAATGATATTATATATTATGGACAACATGCGTCCAAAACAGAATGTCTACAATGTCATATCTATAGATATTGAACCGATCAAGTAACAAATAGGATGTCTAGGAAGGTTCTTTGTCATATTCCCATAATTCCATGTTTGCAATGATTGTTCAGGTGTAAAAGCATAACATAGTTTATGGATTACCATGCACATAACATAAGTGGATATGGTGTTCTTCAAATTTCTACAAATGGTTATGCATTTAGAGAAATTGAGGGAAAATGAGAAGAATTAAAATATGAACCTCGTAATGTTAGGCTTTCATTGGTAACTGACGATGTTAATCCATTTGGAGAGCTTAGGTTCATTTACTCAATGTGGCCTATTTTTGTTATCAAAGATAACATTCCTCCTTGGATGTCAATAAACAGGGAGCACATAATGTTGACAATGATTGTTCTAGGTATTTTTTTACATTAATTTTTCGAATGTAACATTTTCATTTGTTTGTTTTTTTGCAGAATATCTTTTGTTTATTTATTTACTTAAATAATAATATACATCATGGTATTAATTATGTGTAATTTAAAACAATTATGTAAGTACCAAGTTAAATATATGAATGTATATATCGAGCCTCTTACGAAGAGCTACTAAATTTATGGGCCGACATCACTATGTATGACATCTGTAAGCCAATCAGGGAGAAAAAAATCAATTTTGTGGAATACTTGTATGGAAAATTCATGATGCCATAGGAATAACACATTTTTGTGGTAATTGAAGAACACATGGACCACAATA
>JZKD02S0466344.1:0-17329 GCA_000966675.3 Picea glauca | reverse complement strand
GTAATAACACCCCATCCGGGGGTGCCCCAATGTGTATTTTAAACATGAGCATAGTTAAATATTTGAAATGATAAATATTATTGTACATTATATCGTTTATGGAATGATGTTTTTTCTCAATAGTTTGCACTTGTGTGTTTGTATAATTAATGGGCATCGGTCTGTGTTACGCCTCAAAATGCACCGATTTATTTATTATGGCACACGCTGTCTAGTGAGTTCATAAGAATATAGTGCAATGATATGTATGTATTTTAATTAATCATTTTTTTTACAAATTTTCGATTAATCATCTCTGAATCAAATATTTTTTATAATAATATTGTTTTATATATTTTTTATTGCATTTTGATATAATGATTGAATTAATGCATTATCCAATGAATTACACCTCTATTATTTGTAACAATGTAAATCATCCACATATTAATTATTCAACAATGCAACATTTTACAACATTCGACAATGCAATAAAATAAGAAACCCATTTTATGATATATGAATAAGAGACCCATTTCCATACAAAAATGGACAACATAAAAGTCCACAATAAGAAAATTGCAACCAATATGTAATTGTTACACTTATTGGTAACATGTCCTCATGCAATTGGGATAACATGTCGAATGCATTGAACAAAATCCTTGATTTCTAGAGACAAATATTTCAAAACATGCAACTTGTAGTAACATTCAATTATATTGATTGCCATTCATCACTTGAACTGTTGTCATCACTCGAGCTACATGCATGTCTCATTTCTTTATCATTTGTAGGAAATATTGTACTTTGTTTATTTAACCTAATGTTTTTTTGATTGACTTGTTTTTTTATGTTCCGCCTATTCATCTTCCATCTACAAACATAGAAATAAAATGTTATAAGTATATCTACATTTATATATATAGTAGAATATACATGATTGCATAAATAAAAAAACATACCTTAGTGGTGAATCTTTCATAAAGTACAATACACATTCTTTTGAAGCCATGCTTCATGCCTTCTCTCAAAATATCTTATGTTGGTTGTATTCCATACATTGTTTCATGCATGTTTAATATGCCATGACAAAGCACAATTGATATAATTAATATAAAGGTTTCTTGTTGATTTATTAATTATAAAATTAGGGAAGTTAAACAACACAACTACTTAGAAATTGTTAAATTAAACCTTCATACTTCAATATATACTCACGACCCATACTTAACCCAATGTCTATCAATTCATGGGTTGGCTCCTCTTTGTATTTTATCACCTATTATAAGACATCGATGGATAAGTGTAAATTAATTATTTAAATATAAATATCACAACAAACATGAAATATTAAGTAAGGCCAAAAATGTAAATACTCACAAAGTTTGTGATCACCCTTTTATTCCTCGTTGTCCTATTTTATGTGCTAAATGGGTTCTATTTTTTTTTCTTTTCTGCAACAAAACAATTCAAAATTCGTATTTCACATGATAATTAAATTTGATGTACATAAAAGAATAAATGATTGATTACATACCTCTAATGCACATTGTATTTGGGATGACTCCTCTTGTGATGCAATTATGTTCATTTATTTTACCATATCCTTCTACACTTTTTTGGACATCCCTACCAACATGTATTGCTTTTCCCTTTGTTTGTCCCTCGGAATTTTCAAAATCTCCCTAAAAAGAGAAAATAAAAGCTAGGAATCATCTGATATAAAAATTACATATTTTTTTTACAAAATAAGATACCGATGCGTATAGTAAGTTCATATGCACCGTTGCGTAAAAAATATGTATACACATCAGTGAGTCAACCATATATATATGCACTGGTGCATCAAACATATTTATATGCACTAGTATATGATAACAACACCATTGTGAAACCAAAAACGTTTTACAAATTGTTGTATTTAGTTTATGATTTATGAATTAATAAAAGCACTGCCGACCCATGAAAAAATCTAAGACATGGTGATTTCCATATATAAAAAAATATTGTTTCCATTTTAAACTCAACAATGCTCTTTATAAGAAAATGCTCACCAATGCTTATCTATGTACATTGCACACCGTCGACCGTGAAAAGGTATTTTAAAAAACATTATTTCTAATTTAAATTTAGCGGTGTTGTTGACATGAAAATATGCACTGGTGCTTTGCCTATGTACAGAGCACATTGCTAACCTCGAAGACATTTAAATAAAAAACCCGATAGCTACAAGTCAGTTTTGGATCAAATTCAATGAGTGGTTCCATTACAATGGATAATAAATGCCCCATTTATAAATAAACAAACCCTACGAAAAAATTTTGCGTATAAAAAATTCTCTTTGTGAAACATAGAAAGGGAAAGAAAGAAAAAAATGAGAAAATTAGGGTTTCCAATACCGAAGGTAACTATGAAACCCTTTTTTACTTTGGGAATGCATCGAAAATTCCTTGAATCAAATAGGGGAAAGATTAAGATGATTAATAGAATGAAATCATATACGTAAAATTTCTCCTTTGCATATTTGTGTGTGATCTATGACAATCCTTTTCAAATTTGACTCTTCAAAAATAAATTTACCCACTCTGAAGTATTTGCCAGTAAATCTCTCTTGCACAAATATCCCCTCTAAAATTGGCAAAAGAATGAAAGAATGAATGGGGTTTTCATTTATAAACACAAAAACTGAAATTCCCGCTCATTTTTTCGTTGTACATTTTTCAATGCATTGATGATAAAAGTGCGTGATATTTTTTTTTGTAGCTTACTTTTTCAGTGTGCCATACAATGAGTAGTGCACCAGTGCAGTGTGAACGTATAACACACCGACTCATTTTTTTGTAATAAATTTCAAGGCACTAATAGTAAGAACACTATTTTTCTAGTTGGCTTCAATCAATGTGCTATACAATTCTTACTGCACCTGTGTGTTGTGTAAGTACCGATGCACCGATAAAAAATTTAATTTGAAAAATGAAAATGAAAACATCTGCATTTAAATTTTGTGGAGGTTTTTCTTTGTGGAGGAAATAACGAAGGTTAGTCTTTGATGCTTCTCTCAATTTAAAATATCAGTGCATTTGTTTTATACAAATGCACTGAGATGTATTTATATGATTAAGCACACAATTAATTTATAAAAGTTATTTGAAATTATGTTTGAAGTTAGATTGTTCTATGCTTCCCAAGTTGATGATTTTGGACCAAATGTAGGAAAAAAGGAATTATAATATCAAATGGCCAATTCTTTAGATTCCAACTCATTCCATATCATTGCAAGTCCTTCAAGTTCTCTCCCATTGATTGCAGTACACCTAGATTTTATTTATAATTCATTTATCTCATTGAATTTATGTTATGTATGCATGTGTAGTTGAATAATTTTTCATTGAATTTTTTAGGATCAAGATTCAGGATCAAGTTCAAATGCGCAAGATATTCTAGGAGTCCCAAAATTCCGCAAGCTCTTATCAGGAGAAAGATACCACAAACATATATTTGATGAAAATGGATAACTTCTTTACCCTACCAATTTTAATGTGCCATCTTCTAGCAACCAACCTGGGTTAATGATATTACACCGTGAATTGGATCTCTTTTATGTAGACACCTCACAGGGCATAATAAAAAGATGATTAAGCAATTGTATTTTTGGATTATCAATGAAACTAATGTAAAAGTATTGCTTAACTCGACATTTGTTTTAGAAAATATTTTTTTGCATATTTATTATTGATTTTTTTTTTCCATGCTTCTAATAAATGTTTGGTATAATGTTTGACCATATTAAATTCATCGTGTTACTAATATTATCGATGTAATGTTCAATATTTTTACAATCAGGATTTTGATGATGAGTGACCTATATACCATCTACCGTTGCACCCCACTATGATGTTAAGTCACGAGATTGCTATCAAACAAGCACATCTTTTAGAAGAAGCATATCGAGGATGGTTGAATAAACCACCTATTCAATTCCCACTACGTCCTGAGTCACCAATTCAAAACCTCTATAGTAACAATATTTATTCACATGTTGGGGACAAAGGAAATGATACAAGGTTGGTATGGATGATTTCTTATGGTATACCCAATCCATGAAGGGAATGTTGTTACATGCGCTCAACAAAATGAACTAGGGGATGATGTTGATGTTGTAGATACCTTCTTCAAAGCCTGGAATTTGTTTCCACCACCCCTCTCTTTAGTCAACATGGGTCAAGGTCTACCCAACTAATGACAACAATGTTACTATACAACTTGAAAGCAATGTATGGCATGAAAAACACGTGTTTCTTGACACTTTTGAGATAACTAACCATTAAGTCCCCTAATTTTTTAAGGAATCTTGTCACACAATGAAGGATGAAAATGGTTGATTTTATTCATGCTTAATGACAATGTAGATTTCTATTGCTCACTAATTGCATGTTACTCAAAGTTAAATTACTTCCAAGAGATAGTTTCTTGCTCGATAGCTATGCAGAGGCAAAGAAAATGATGAAAATGTTGGGTGTTGAGTACATATCATATCACACATATCCGAATGATTGTATTCTATACAGAAACAAATATGTAGACAAAGAGATATGTCTATAATGTGGGCATTATAGGTACCATAAATTAAAAAAATAAGGGTAACACACATGGTCCTCCTCATAAGATATAGAGGCACATGTCTATAATTCCAAGGATTCAAAGGCTCTTTTGTTGAAAAAAAATAGCCATGTTGCAGGGATGCATTCCTCACATATAAGTGAACAATGAGTTATGCAAATGCTAATAGATTCAATAGCCATGAAACACATAGAATATTCATGGCTCGATAAATTCAAGGATGAAGTACGGAGCCTACGATTAAGCAAATCCATGGATGGAGTTAACCTGTATTCCCTCCCAAACACCAACTATTCTATTTGGCTAGTGTTAGTGATCAATAACAATATCCCCCATGGTTTTCCATGAAGAATGAACATCTTATGTTGGCTCTTATATTCCCAGGTAGAATATAAGTGAAGAGAATGGATGTCTACCTCCAACCACTGATCGATGAATTAAGTAATTATGGGAAGGGATACATGTATATGATGTATCAAGACCTATTCCAATGAAGAGGTCTTTTACATTGTATGGCATATGTGCATATACCACGCATGATTATCCAGGACTGAGATTTTTCTCTGGTAAGTATGTTGATTGATTTGTTTTGTATATGTAAAGTTATTTGGTATACTTAATTTGGTTCAACTATATTTTTGACACTAACATGCTCTGTATATAGTAACATCATAGGACTTGTAACAAAAGGGTATCATGGATGTAAATATCATGGACCTTATATAAAGGCTATATGGTAACCACCTATGAAAGCCAACGTACGACTACAAGAGGGTATTCATCCTAGAAGACCAGCCTTATAGAAGAGTTGCGTTTTCTTTTAATGGTAAACCAAAGAGAAATCAGAGACCTGAAATAATGATATTGACAGATTGGATTAGGGCATATGGCATAGATAATGATAAGGAAATGGTATATTTTTTTTATTCAAATGGGGAACCTATGTTCGTTGATATTGAATTTTTTGACACCTATGTTGAGAAAATTCCCATTGGGATGAAAAGAAAATCTATATTTTATGAGATTCCATATTAGGAGCATTTTAAGATTGGCCACTTACTATATCCCATGCATATATTAAAAAATGTTTCATCTTATTTAGGGAGGCACATATCATTGAACAAAAGCATCACATTGGCTGTTAGGAGAGATATTATTGATTCAAATACTAAAAAGAGACATTGACTAAGAAAATAAACTAGAGGAGAGGCTGATACCTCTTATTCTTTTAAATAAGGTGATGTCCCATGAATTTTGAAGAAATGTGATCTTTCTATGGTCAAGGATGTTATATTGGGTATTAAGGCACCTTATTTTTACGGGTCGACTCTACAATGTTGCTTCACTATAGAAGGGAGTTTGTCGGGGTTGAAATCACATGACCATCTGTACCTTCTAAGAGTATGTATGTTGAATACATGATTCTTCTTCTATACTGTCGATAAAAATATGCTATGCACTCACATTTTTATGGAAATTAATTAATGATGTGTGTGTGTGTGTGTCTATTTTTTAGTGTTATTATCCTTTGCTCGTGTGTAGTTGTGTGAACCATGAATTCCCCTAGGACCCGTGACATGCCATATCGAAATTATTTTCATTTGTACATTGGATTACATCAAAGGAGATTCATATGGATAGCATTCAATAGTGGCGTCAAGAGATAGTTGAGATTGCTTGTATGTTTGAGAAGGAACTATCCACAATTTTTATGAACTTGCAAGTCCATATTATAATTCACCTACCTAATGAGGTTGAATTAGCTGGGTTTCTCTCATGTCATTGGATGTTCTTCTTAGAGAAGTACATGAAAAAATTGAATGGGTTTGTTCGACAAAGGGAAAAACTAGAGGGCTCTATGGCAAAGGGATACACAGTATATGAGTCATTCTATTATGCCATTGAGTACATCAAGAAAATTGATGACACACCAGGGGCATTGGTTTGGGACGACCAACAAGATGAGGAAACAAGGGAAGGGGAGCTACTCCAAACGAATAGAAAAAGACATTTGATAAAGAGTAAGTTACTTATATTTTGTCAATTTAGTATAGAGAAACTATTTACACTGAATCTGATAATATATATTTAATCTCATGCTATTCACTTTGAATTCTTGTATACATCAAAGGATTTAGAAATTAATTCCAGAAATAAATTCATTCTTTAAGTTGATAATATATATTTTATCTCATGTTATTCATTTTGAATTCTTTTATACATCAACAAATTTAGAAATTGATGCCATCAATACATTCATTATTTACAACGAGGAGGAAATGCGACCAGGGGTAACACTATATGAAGAGAAAAGAAGGAAGCGAGACAGTGATAGGAAAAAATTCATACATTTGAACGGTAGAATCATGCCTTATCCTAATCATTTAAAAGAAAATATGCCAAAAATCTTCCCCAACAGTTGGTTGCCTAACTAGATACAAGAGAAATATGTGGTATCCGTTCGTAACCCACATGGAGAAGATATCGATGCACTAAACATACATATAGGGTGTAACAACTTTGTAATAACCTCTCTAAGTGTCACGTTCAATTTATAATATTTCACATTTGAATTGTAACATGTATTATGGTTTCATTAATGCTTGGGTTATTAGACATATGACACCACCCTTTGATCACATTTTTACAGGTGCATTTGTTCCCATATACATGGGCATATGGACATCATTTTCACACCGAGTATGCTAATGATGGACACATCACACAAGGTTGTGGATTGGAGGTTGAGTTTGACCAATATATTCGTGCTAGCCACAATGATCAAAGCCTAATAGAGGGGAAGTTTGGTTACATTGGAAACATACAAGAGATTATGCAAGTGGACTGCTCGTATTTTCAATGTGTTATTTTTTGTTGCAAGTGGTGGAATACCTTTGACTAAAGAAATGTAAAGACATATCATGATAGTGGGATAATATGTATTAACTCTAGAAAAATGTGAGTTGAAACTAAGGAGCCTTATATTTTTCCAAAACATTGCAACCAAGTGTTTTTTTACCCATATGTGTTGGACGGGGATTGGTGGTTCATACTGAGACATGATCCAAGATCAAACATTTTTTTGAGAACAACAATGTTATTACGCCAAGTGAGGAAGATAATTAGGGTGATGGCAATGAAGACTGATATGCAAATGCTTTGTTTCGACATTTATATTATTATGTTATTATTTTTTTAAATTTTTATTATTCAAATATTACAAGACAAATTTATAATATCATTATTTACTAAAATCACAAATATTATATTTTATTAATATTTAATTTTTCCAAATATTTTATTAATTTATATTATCCCACTATTGTAATATATGAAAATTATTTAATTAAATTTAAAATATTAAATATAAAAAAATAATATTTTTTTTGGTTTCACAATTCTTTACTCTATTACTAACTTTATGAATCTTCTATTAAAAAGGTATTTAAAAGTATGTAAGTGTTAGTTGAATCTTCTATTAAAAAAGTATGTTTAGTAATATTATTCCATTGATTGTGTATTAAAATGTATGCAAATATTGGATTTGTTTAATGAATAAAAAATCAATTTAAACAATTACTCCTATGAAATGTTAATTTTTCATCTATTTTAATGATAATGTTATAATAATTGTTCATTAAATTTATTATAGTTATATTTAATCATTTTTTATTTAAAAAATACAATCAATTAAATGCATTTAATTAAATTTAAATTATTAAATATGAAAACAAATTCATTAATAATAATGAATTTCAATATTTGTTTTCAATATGTGGCTTCTACGGTAATAATTTATAGCTAAGCTTTCTAGGGTTGGATTATAGCCAGGGAAAATTATAGAGGCTAAACTTCATGATTTGTCTTATTTTATTTTGATAATAATTTGCACAACAAACAATTCACCTTGAAGAAGAGTTAAACATTTTGTGGCATTAATGGTTATAACTTTTTGCAATCACAATCCAAATTAAACAATTTCATAAAAGTAAGTTAAACATTATATGACAATTGTAAATTTAAATGAGTGATACATCTCAATTTTAATTTAAAAATAGAGAAATCATTAATAATGTTAATCATTAGCATACTGATAATACATTTTATAAATCAAACAACAACCACAACATTGTATGAAAAAAATAATATACATGAGCAATATAAATATCAATATACATGTCAAACATACATCTCAACAATTTCTGCAATAAACATGTCATATATACATCTCAAGTCAAATAGAAAACAACATGTATACATTTCAATCAATACCACTACTAGATAGGTCCACCACTAGAGCCATATACATTAGTGTCTCTGCTACCAAGGGTAGAGGGTATATCAATACCTATGCCAGACATAAATAACAATAATACATCACTATCAAATGTGTCTCCATCAAGATCAACTTGTGCAACAATACCCGATGTTAACATAGTGTCCAAAGCATCAAAATATTTTGACACATGTGGAGGAGGAGGAGGAATGGTGGATGATGACACATGTGGAGGAAAAGGAAAAGGATCAGTGGATGGTGACATAAGTGGAGGAAGAGGAGGATTAGTGTATGGTGATGCATCTAGAGGAGAAGCTGGAGGAACGATGGATGGTGCAGACATATGTGGAGGGTGAGGAAGACGAGGAGGATGAAAAAATGTGGATGGTGTAGACACATGTGGAGGGGAAGGCACAAGAGGATCGATGGATGGTGTAGACACATGTGGAGGGAGAGGAGGAGGAGGATCAGATATGAATGGTGCATAAACATGTGGAGGGGAATCCTGAGGATCGATAGATGGTGCAGACACATGTGGAGAAGAAGCATGATCAAGAGGAGGAGGACCATGTGGTGGAGCAGAGGATGTGGATTTATCTGGTGATGAGGCATATGGAGTAGAATCATGAGCAACATCAACATGATCCCTCAACCTTTTGACGAGGTTGACGACACCGACAACATGACACATTAGTGTTATCATGTCACGGGGTAGTGTTGTCCATATCGTACACAGTTATGGTACCTGTAATATGTCTTGAGCTAGTGCAGGTACCACTCCATGACTAACCATAACACCACATAGGCAATCCACCACCTCTATTTGGACTCTGCAATCCCCCCTGTGTGGCATGCAGAGTCTATGTACTGTAGGATGCTCCTCTGCCTCCTCCATCTCCTCATCCTATTGGGGAGGCTCATACCTAACATATGTGCCAATATTTGTAAAACAATAGATAATAATAATAAGATTATTGAAACAAAATATTATAATAAATTACATGTGCATAGAATAAGACATAAAAATACACAACTAGATTTATCAAAACAGAATGATAATATTACCTCTCTCATATGGTTGTTTGAATAATGTGAATAGGATGTTTGGAAATCCTCTCCAATCCATCCCTACATATGAGTATTGTACAACATTGAGGAAAGGATTGTCCTCTCCAACAAAAAACTCACATACCTCCCTATCAACCAGAGTACATGGCCAATCTGACGTGCTCCTCTTGGTAAAATATTGTCCCCACATGCACATACACACATAAACCATAGGCTTAGGAGGAAGGCTGGGTACTCCTGGTTGAGTGGCATGAACCCTCTCAAAAAATAATGTAAATAAATCTAACGTGAATGGGAAGAATGTATCCCTGGATAAAAAAAACATGATAATGATACAACACAAAACAAATTTGTCTCAAAAGAATCTCTGTCCATCTAATCAATTGGGGGATCTGTACTAAAATATATACACAAAACATCAAAGGGAAACTAATGCACTTCCCATCAGAGGTAAAGTGTGACAATGCCATGATGATAAATCATAGGGACTTAACCTCCTCTCTATGAAATGAAATCATCTGCATCTGACCACTAGAAACCTAAAATCTCAAAGAGAAGAGAAAATCTAGATAGACATATCTCTGAACATATGCTAGTTAGGTATCTCTTGCAATTGCAGGCGGTAGATAAGGAACTGGGGCCAAACCTCCCTCCTCCTAGACAAACCAATGATGAAATAAACATCCTCCTTCGTGGTCTAATAACAATGATCAGGATAGAATTTGAATGCCAGTCGATCATGATCCTAATGATAGATCAACTACTATGACAATGGAGAGTTCCCCCTAAGGGATGTACCCTCCTCATAAAACTCGAGGAGGCCAACATCCATCAAAAGGGCATGTGTCTGTGTTGTAATAGGGGAATGGACAACTCTATCTCCCTCTCTTAGACCTCCCACTCATGTACAAATTTGTATGTTTCAACCCACTCCTCCTCCTCCTCCTCCTCTTGTCGTAGTTGTCTCAGATTCACATACAAATAATTTTAGGAATATATATATATACATAAAATAATTGAAATTATAAAATACAAACATATATAAATAACTTGTATTTAAAAAAAAATAAAATTAATTTGTGTTTTCAAAACAATGTAGAAAAGTGAACGGTGTACCTAAAACAATGACTATGCATTGCAGTTGGTGTTATAATCAGAAAAATAACACTGCTAGGCGGTGTTGTTTCTATCACGCACCAATGCTCCACATTTATTGTCACACCAACATGGATTTTATCGGTGAGTCCCATAAGATGAACCATGTTGCTAAATTGTGAAATATTCGTCACAGTGCCATGCTCTTTACAACACTGATACGTTTCGTAGACATACGGTCACCACTAGGTTAATTTGTTTTATTTGTTTTATTGTAAATTAACCGCTGTGATGTGTTGATACTAACACATCAGGGCTACCATGTTATTGGATAGCCACCAATTTTTGTAGGAGTGAATTGTGTTGTATAGAGTACATGCAATAAGGTGTCCAAATTGATGACTCGATATGCTAGGTCATTAAATATTTTCCTCGTGCGATTGTGCTAACAACATTGGTGCATTTTATTAACATAGATGCACTGCTACGCTAAATTTTATGTATTGCAAAATTAGCAGTGTGCTTGGTTCTCCTGAACACACCAGTGCTCCCATATTCCTAGAGCATAGACATGTTGTTTAGCGATGTGGTGCCAAGTTCAATATTTTTCTAGTGCGGTTGATTAAACCACATTGGTGCATTTTGTTGACATGGATGCACCGCTATGCTGAATTTTATGGGATCTAAGCTCAGTGGTGTGTTTTGTAAAATTGAAAGAATTGGTGCGCCATTTTTCCCAATGCATTTATGGCGGGGCATCGCTAAAGACACACTGCTATGTTTATTTCTATAATTTATCATGGTGCTTTTCTTCAAACAACACAAGTGTGTATGGTTAGATTTTACACACTGATGCGTACCATTAGAGTTTATGCATCAATGGACCACATATATTGTCGCATCGACATGTATTTGATTGGTGCACTCCATAAGAGGCACCATGCTGTTATATTCGGAAATATTTGGCCTTGTGTCATGCTCTTTACAACATCGGTGCGTGTGTGGGACCTAGGGGTACCACTAGGTTAAATTATTTTATTGCAAATTAGCAGTGTGATGCATTAATATGAACACACCGGTGCTACCGTGTCATTGGAGCAACAAGATTTTGTATAGCGGGGAATTGTTTTATATAAAGCACCAAAAATGAGACATCTAACAAGACACCCCACTATGCAAAGTGGTTCATTATTTTTCCCAGTGCGGATCATTTAACAGCATTGGTGCATTTGGTTAAAATGGATGCACTACTAAACTAAATTTTATGAAATGTAAGCTTGGTGGGGTTCTTTTTTAAATGAAACACACCAATGCTGTAGTGTTCCTAGAGCACCGACATGTTGGTTAGCGATGAATTGTTGTTTGTGACACACCGATAGTGGGGAGTTACAAAATATGCACCGCTATGTTTATTTTTAAATTTAATCGTTGTGATTTTATTTGAATGACACTAGTGCGCATTTTTAGAGTATACACATCAGTGATGGTGCTTACTGTGCATTAACGAACATGATTCACTTCTTCAGAGTGAGCCAAATCATTCAGGTGAACTGCACGTAATTGAAAAAAAAATGAAAAACAACCGAATTTCAAGCTAATTTCAAATTTGAATCAGATGAAAATGCAAATAGGAAGGTCATAAACAATTTACCTAGACACTTTTCTCAAGGAGGCATGGTTCCACTATTGAGAGGAAACGAAATTTTGTGGTAATTTCCAAAATTTTGAAATGTGTTGAATCTACCAGTGGATCTATCAAACTCGTTGTAGAGCACCACAGACAAGGCATCCTTGGAAGGAGAGTGGGAACCAGTGCTTGCTTGAGGGTTTGGAAGCACCTAATGAAGTGGAATGATAAAAATAAATTTGGTATTTTTTTTTATTTACCCTACCATAGTGCGCTTGACGACAGGGAGACACATCGAGTCATAATGTTCAACGACACTAGGGCACTTTATCCTATGCTTATATTTTTATTATAACATATGATGATACTACTGACCACTCCATGACTAACCGTAAAACAACATAGGCGATCCATCACCTCTATCTAGACTCTTCGATCCTACCCGCATGGCATGCAAGGTCTATATAATGCAGGCTTCTGCTCTGCCTCCTCCATCTCCTCATCCTATTGGGGAAGCTCATCCCCAACATATGTTCCAATATATACAAAACAATAGATGATAATAATAAGATTTTTGAAACAAAATGTTATAATAAATTACTTGTGCCTCAAATAAAACATGAAAACATGCAACTAGATTTATCAAAAAATAATGATAATATTACCTCTCTCATTTGGTGGTTCAACTATAGTAAATAGGATGTTTGAACATCATCTCAAATCCATACCCATGTACAATTACTGTACAACATCAAGGAAAGGATTTCCATCTCTAGTCAAAAACTCAATACCTCCCTATCGACCAAAGTACATGTAACACCCAAGGTTTTGAACCCTCGTTTTAAATAATGTATTGTTACAATACTGAGAGGTCAAGGTGCCCAAACAATTATTTAAAGGCCAGTGTGCCCAAGACATGTAATGTTTTCTATCATTATTAATAATAAATACATGGCTGACTGCTAGATGAACAAGGAATAGAATTATAGGGGGCTATGACTCCACAAGAGAGGGGCCTTGAGGGGCTAAGTGTTTATTCCTATGTTAATTACCCTTTTTTCCTAAGGGAGTGGATCGATTATGTGAGATTCTTGGGAAAGGCCAGGAGGTTCTTGATTCCTCATGAAGTTACTTAAACTCGCCTCTGGTCTGATGGGGGGGTTCGACTAATGGATTGTTCGTTGATT
The DNA here is from genome assembly GCA_000966675.3 of Picea glauca. NCBI lineage: Eukaryota > Viridiplantae > Streptophyta > Pinopsida > Pinales > Pinaceae > Picea > Picea glauca. The sequence goes on along the minus strand of JZKD02S0466344.1, from coordinate 3,474 downwards.
TTCCTATACGTTGATTCATTTCCCTCACACACTTTAATGCATTCACTCACCCATTCATTGATCCATCCTCATCCACATCTTGGATTGGGAAAGGGGAACCGAACTACTGAAGAATTAGCCATGGTATGGTGGGATGTAGTGGTTGCTGGTGTGATCCAGTCGTGACTTGAGGCCTGCATGTCTGAGATGTGTTGGCATGTGTCCAGCGTTGATCACAACTACGAGTCCTGAGAGTTCCAACATTGAGATTCTGGACCAGTTCCACTGAGCTCAAATAAGGAGAAGGAATACCTGAGGGACTGTGTGGCAGAGAAGGGTGGAGGTCCATTCTATCGGGTGGTGCAAGCTCAGTAGAAGAGAGTTGGGTACTTTCATTGCTACGAGAGTTGGGAATCCTGTGAGAGCTTGGGTGCTAACTAGTTTGGGAAGCCAAGTAAGACTCTGGAACCATCCTTGTGGATTCATAGCCCTGGCTCAAGGGTGACGCTGTTGTTGAGATTTGGAATAATAGTGTCTATGGTTGGGTTGACCGTCCTTGGTCTGCAGCCAGTTGGTGTCATCTTTCATTAATATAAGTCATCTCTATTATGGTATCATTTGCATGTATATGAATGTCTTTCCGCTGTATATTTAATTATCGTTTAATTGATTCTTTAGACTATGCATGCTTGCTAACTACTACTGTGCATGTCGTTAAAGTATTTCCTTTTATGCATCCTTAAATTTTAAAAGGGTATCGGTAAGAGAAAGAAGTCCAAGGACGGGCTTGAAGGTAGCATACCCCAGCCTGTGGGCGGCTGGGTATGTTACAGTTTGGTATCAGAGCTTTTGGTTGAAACACTGGGCCGATATGGGTCAGGTCTGTTGATCAGAGTGTCATGGTTACAGATCAAACTCTGATCGTGGAGTTGAAAAGCTCAGGAGGAATGGTGCTCCAGAATCTACGTAGGAGTTAGAACTCCATAGATCCTTTGTAAGGGTTTGAAGGATCGTGACTGTCCTCTTCGAATTCAGGAGCGATCGCCATTGTAGGATCATGAGAGATCTAGGATCGTTGGATCAGAGGACAGGTGAACAGGGTTGTCCATTGTAAAGGAAGCAAGGGTTAAGGTCACAACCATCGGATCCCATGGGAGAGAGAGATCAACGAACATGAGGCATTGTGGGGAACCAAGTTGCACGGGAGATAATTTCCCAAGGTGGTCTCGCAATCCAAACCATGGTTTCACCAAGGGGTTACGTGTCAGCATCAAAATAATTGCAGGGTGAAAATCGGGTTACTCCAATCCATCGATGTGTGCCCCCACACATTGAAAGGCATGCAGTGATGTGACTTGCTAGTGCTCGATCATCGATCCATAGGAGGACACTAGGCAATTGATCGTGTGCTTCGAGTGAAATCACTCTGGGAAAGAGCAAGTGAGGATAAGTTGAGAATTGAGATTTTCAAAGCCCGGAGAGCCGAAGTGAACCTTAATCATCCGATCCAGGAGGACATGTGGCATAAATCCACACACTTTGGGGAAAATTAAAGGTTGAGAGTTGAGTTCTATGAAGTACAAAGACCTGAAGAAATCATAGCTGTTGATTCATGGGAAACACAAGTCAGTAGATTGCGAGATTCAGATAAAATAATTTTGAAAAAAGTCGAGGTTTGAGTTTTTCGAAGTCCGAAGGCCCGAAGGAATGGCAGACGTTGATCCTTGTATTAGTAACTTCCGAAGTCTCGAAGTCCAAATTTAATATGGGCCATCCAATAAGGGAGACACATGGTGGAATTTTGGTTGGTTCGAGAAATCGAAGTTCGGGAGAATTGGAAGTGTGCTAGTATGGAAACTCCCGAAGTCCTGAAGCCCCGAAGAGCCTAAGTGATGGGGCACAATGACGTCACCTAGAGGTGATGTGGATACTGGAATTATTGAAGTGACGTGGCTTATATATGACACCTAGGATGATGTGGACACATGGGATGTGTGCCATGTGTCAGTAAGTTTTGAGCATATGGAGTATTGAAATGTCAGTTAGAACATGACACATGTCACCCACCCGATTGGGCGACGTGTTCGCTTCCAATATTTCACCACGTGGCGACAGATCATGTAGTCTAGAGGCTGGGCACTCCAGCGGGGAAAGATGTGATAGGTTGCATTGGGTCGAAAACTCCCAAAGGCCAGAGTACATATCGAATGTTGATTCCATAAGACACACATCGAAGGATCATCAACTTTGGGTGAAAGCACTCCGAGAGAATGTGCAGGAGGAAAGTTTGAAATTTACAAAACCCAAAGATCTATGGATGGAAACCCATCGGTAGATCATGAACTTCGGGTAAAATCATTTTGGGAGGAGGCAAGCGAGGAAAGTTGATACTTCCGAAGAGTAGAGTCCCGAAGTGGATCTCGATCGTTGATAGTGAAAGAGGATGAGGACCATTGATCCAGTCCTGGTTGAAAGTTACGAAGTCTCGAAGCTATGGACAAGCGCTTTTTCAACTAAGTGTAGGGTCATGGCCATGGTCATATGCAGATTGAGAGCTGAGGGAAGGAGGGATAAGGGTCAAATTGGTTGTCTTCGAGACAAAAAAGTGATAAGGAAGGATTTAGCCATGGTTTCTAGTCATGGTCACCTCGGAGGGTGGTTTGAAGGAAGCGCTTGCGTAAGATGAAATTCTGTGTTAGCCAAGGATAACAAGACACTGTTGTTTTTAGAGAATGGGGATATGATCTCCATGAACAAAAAAAAATAAAGAGACATGTAGCATGGTTTGGAAAATTTGTTTATCATATGCATAATTCTAACAAAATGGCTGCTTGCACATTTTGCAGAATTAAGGGGTTTAAGCACATCAACTCAGGATGCGTATTGAGGAAATGGAAGAAGGTGAGGGAGCCTCTAGTCATGGTAAGGAGGCCTAAGTCTAGAATACCAAATTTGGTAATGCAAAGACAGAGTCCAATGGATGCAAGGGAAAAGGAGAGAATGAAACATTAATAGAAACAATAAGAATCCTGAAGATGGAAGTACAGATCTACAAAGAAAACAATGAGATACTGATGAGAGAGAAAAGTCAGATAAATGATCGAGTGTTTTAGAGATTAAATAAGTTGTAGAGACAAATGAAGAAGGGATCAAACTCAAGACAAGAGGAAGAAGGTAGGTGCCATGAAAGAAGGGATGATCGTGGAAGACCTAGTTATTCCAGAAGTGCTAGCAGAGCTCATGGACACCACTCACCTCCTTACTTAGAAAGAAAGTTTTATGCATCAGATGATCCCATAAGTAGTCTAGAGGTGTGTCCTATCAGACACCAAAGAAGGAAACAAGAGGTAGATAGTTTGCAAGGAGAGCTGAGGAAGCTCAATGTTCAAGGATAAATTCGTGAGTGCGGACACAGACCAATCTCCACAGATCCACCTGGATCTGGAACAAACTGTGACAGAATACTACTCTTTCCCTAGTTCTAAAATATTGAAT
>JZKD02S0466333.1:0-17329 GCA_000966675.3 Picea glauca | reverse complement strand
AGGACTAGGAATTGAAGCAATATTTACACATGGGAGACCATTGGCTTTTGAAAACAAACAATTCAAGGGAAAATAATTGGTGAAATATACACATGAAAAAGAAATGGAAGCAATTGTACATGCAATAAAAAAATGGCGATAATATCTCATTGGGAGGCACTTTAAAGTAAAGACAAACCATGATAGCCTAAAGTACTTTTTGGAGCAAATATTGTCATAAGAAGAGAAACAAAAATGTGCAGAAAAATGCAAGGGTTTGATTTTGAAATAATTTACAAAAAAGGGAAGGACAATGTAGCAGATGCTCTTTCTATAATAGAAGAAGCCTCAAGTGTATGGAAGCAACTCGTCATGAATGGAAAAATGACAACAATACTAAACAAAAGATACAATGTATAAAGGAAGGGATGAACTCTATGGAACATTGGGATTGGGAGAGAGATATACTTTGGTAGAAGGGTAGAATATTTTTATGCCCTCAATCAAAGTTGAAGCAAAAGATATTAAGTGAGTCCCATGACTCTCCAATGGAAGGACATGCAGGTTTCCTTAAAACATATCAAAGGATAAAAAAAGATTTCCTTTGGGAAGGAATCAAGAAATATATTAAAAAATTTGTAAGAGAATGTCGGGTTTTCCAAAGAAATAAATGAGAGATAGTAAAATCTCCAGGGTTACTTCAACCATTACACATACCTAATCAAATATGAGAAGATATATCAATGGACTTCATTACAGGGTCACCATAATACGAAGGTAAGGATGCCATTTTTGTGGTCGTTGATAGACTCTCAAAATATGCACTTTTTTTTGGAATTCAAAGTACATATACAACAATCCTAGTGGCACAAGTGTTCATGAAGGAAATTCATAGACTTCATGGTCTTTCTGAAGTAATAGTAAGTGACAGAGATCCAAAATTCACATGTGTTTTTTGGAAATAATTATGGAAGATGAGTGGAACAACACTAGCTATGAGTTCATCATATCATTCACAAACATATGGTCAAACATAAATAGTCAACAAAAGTTTAGAGGTTTATTTACAATTTTATTCTTCAGACAAGCAATATCTATGGATGAAGTGGCTTCCTCTAGCATAATGGTGGTATAATAATACCTATTACACATCTACTAAAATTTCCCCATTTGAGGCCCTTTATGGATATTTAGCTCCTAGTATCTCATACTTTTTGCAATATAAGTCCAAAGTACATGCAATAGNAGAAGGGTAGAATATTTTTATGCCCTCAATCAAAGTTGAAGCAAAAGATATTAAGTGAGTCCCATGACTCTCCAATGGAAGGACATGCAGGTTTCCTTAAAACATATCAAAGGATTAAAAAAGATTTCCTTTGGAAAGGAATCAAGAAATATATTAAAATTTTTGTAAGAGAATGTCAGGTTTTCCAAAGAAATAAATGAGAGATAGTAAAATCTCTAGGGTTACTTCAACCATTACACATACCTAATCAAATATGAGAAGATATATCAATGGACTTCATTACAGGGTTACCATAATATGAAGGTAAGGATGCCATTTTTGTGGTCGTTGATAGACTCTCAAAATATGCCCACAAGAAATAGTGTTCATGAAGGAAATTCATAGATTTCATGGTCTTTCTGAAGTAATAGTAAGTGACAGAGATCCAAAATTCACATGTGTTTTTTGGAAATAATTATGGAAGATGAGTGGAACAACACTAGCTATGAGTTCATCATATCATTCACAAACATATGGTCAAACATAAATAGTCAACAAAAGTTTAGAGGTTTATTTACAATTTTATTCTTCAGACAAGCAATATCTATGGATGAAGTGGCTTCCTCTAGCATAATGGTGGTATAATAATACCTATTACACATCTACTAAAATTTCCCCATTTGAGGCCCTTTATGGATATTTAGCTCCTAGTATCTCATACTTTTTGCAATATAAGTCCAAAGTACATGCAATAGTCACATATGGAGAAGACTAAAGAAACTTTGAGAATTCTTAAGGAAAACCTTAAAATGAGGCAAAACATGATGAACCAACAAGCATATCAACATCAAAGTGAAAGACAATTTGAGGAGGGTGATTGGGTATATTTGAGACTACAACCTTATAAACAAATCCAAAATCAAGCAAAAGAAGAATCAGAAATTAGCTTGAACATTTTATGGACCCTAAAAGATTATTCATTGGATTGGACAAGTAGCATATTATTTAGATTTACTTTCTTCTCACATTCATAAGGTTTTTCATGTATCTTGTCTAAAAAAGGTTTTGGGACAAACTATGCTAGTGTAAATAGAACTTCCATAATTAAATGAAGAAGGGAAGTTGATTCTTGAACCATAAAAAGTTATAGATCAACGTTCTCTATCTCTTTAGAATAGAAGCATTATGGAGTGCCTAATCAAGTGGAAAAATATGCTTTTAGAAGAAGCTACATAGGAAAATGAGCAGTTCGTGAACAAACACTCTCAATAACAATCTTTGAGGGAATTTTTTTTTTTAAAGAGGGGGGCTATGTTTCCAAGGATGGTTTTGGGATGATGAAGGCATCCATTGTGGATTAGGTTGATACCATTGTTGAGGAGTATAATGTGTTGAAGAGTTATTCCAATAAGAATTATTATATTGAGACTAGTCAGGAGTCATACCTTGAGGTCGAGTCTGCCACAACCATTTTTGTGTGACGAGGCATAATTGGTCAACCTATCCACTTGCTTCTTGATAAACTAATTTTAAATCGGGTAAGGAGGGGCACTTGGTGGTGGAGAGTTCTTGTTTGAAAATCCTGTAGATTTCAATTTGGTCCAATGGGAACTCTTTCAGTGGATGCCTTCTTCTGCACTTCGGGAAAAAGATAACGAGGGCCACTTTCGCCTCCTCTCGCTTCATTTTCAGTTGCAATGTATCTAGATGGGAACTTAATGAACTGAGTATATTAGTTTTGAATTTCTCTAGCAGATTTCCAATCTCTACTCGGGTGATTCCTCCACTAGAGGTCTTGTTGATTCGTTTTAGCACATCCCTTGGCCTTTTCCCTAGATGTGAGGTCCCTCTAGAATATCTTTGACTTAATTCACAAATGACTCATATGATTCCTGGTATATATCACCTCCACTCATCAAGCTAAGGATGCCAATACAGTCATTCATGACTCCTCGCAACCACAATATCCATAAGGTGTCTCCATCCAACTGGCCCTGTCTTGATCTCTGTAGGTAATATTTGAAGCATTCTACATAATATTCCAGTATCTTGTCCTCTTTCTGCATCATCTAGAAGATTTCTTCTTTTTTATCTTTTTCATTGCAGTAGTCTTGGTACTTTTTGAGGAAGGTTTTCTTCATTTCCTCCCACATACTAATGCTGTCCTTGCTGAGCCCCATAAACCATCGAAGTGCAACATTTTTGAAGGTAGTGGGAAAGAGATTCAACTTTTGAGCATAAAAAATGTAGTCATAGATCCTATAGAGAAATCCAATTTGAAAAGGAATGTATTCAGGTCCTATGTAGTCGAGCCATTAAAGTTTGGCAAGGAAGAGTGCAAAATATTCTTCATATGAGTTACTCCTTTCATATTTTTGATTGGGAAATTAAAGGTAACTGCCTCCTCTTTTACCTTATGGTTGACTTTGTCTGCCATCCTTAAAAACTGCAGAAAATTATCTTCTTGTTGTTCTGGAAGTTTAGTCGCAAAGGTGGAATTGATTGGTTCTTGAATGAATGACACTTCGAAGTTGTGGCCTGGATGTTTATTTTCTGTGGATTTTATCCTTCTTTCATGGAATAATATCTCTACCTGGACCTAAGATGTGGCTTTCGTAGGATGGACTGGATGTGCTAATTTTGTAGTGGAAGCTTTTGGTTTTCTCTTGGCTAAATAGCTGGTGGTTGGTGTCTAGTAACTGCGCTGGTTGGATTCCTCTCCTTGGATTGTTCTCCCTGCAATGTTAGTTCCTTGGGGGATTTTGAAAGAACTGCTAAATCGTCTTTTCGAATCCCTATTTTTGTTCACGAGTTAAAACATCCTATCTTACACACACTTTTAAAACAATAGAAATCTAAGATACACTTTCAAAGTAGAAGAAATCTAAAACACACTTTCAAAAGTGCAAAAATCTAAAACACTCTTTCAAAACAAAATAAATAAACACACTTTCAAAACTCAAATAACACTGATAACAATATTGCGCCTTTGAAATTTCCCCGACAACGACACCAAAATGACAGNTATATTTGAGACTACAACCTTATAAACTAATCCAAAATCAAGAAAAAGAAGAATCATAAATTAGCTCAAACATTTTATGGACCCTACAAGATTATTCATTGGATTGGACAAGTGGCATATTAGTTAGATTTACCTTCTTCTCACATTCATAAGGTTTTTCATGTATCTTGTCTAAAAAAGGTTTTGGGACAAACTATGCCAGTGTAAATAGAACTTCCATAATTAAATGAAGAAGGGAAGTTGATTATTGAACCATAAAAAGTTATAGATCAACGTTCTCTATCTCTTTAGAATAGAACCATTATGGAGTGCCTAATCAAGTCGAAAAATATGCTTCTAGTAGAAGCTACATAGGAAAATGAGTACTTCGTGAACAAACACTGTCAATTACAATATTTGAGGGAATTGTTTTTTTAAAGAGGGGGGCTATGTTTCCAAGGATGGTTTTGGGATGATGAATGCATCCATTGTGGATTAGGTTGATACCATTGTTGAGGAGTATAATGTATTGAATATTTATTCCAATAATAATTATTATATTGAGATTAGTCAAGAGTCATACCTTGAGGTCGTGTCTGCCACGACCGTTTTTGTGTGATGAGGCATAATTGGTCAACCTATCCACTTTCTTCTTGATAAACTAATTTTAAACTAGGTAAGGAGGGTCACTTGGTGGAGGAGTGTTCTTGTTTGAAAATTCTATATATTTCAATTTGGTCTAGTGGGAACTCTTTTGGTGGATGCCTTCTTCTACACTTCGGGAAAAAGATAACTAGGGCCACTTTTTCCTCCTCCCGCTTCATTTTCAGTTGAAATGTATCTAGATGGGAACTTAATGAACTGAGTACATTAGTTTTGAATTTCTCTAGCAGATTTCCAATCTCTATTCAGGTGATTCCTCCACTAGAGGTCTTGTTGATTCGTTTTAGCACATCCCTTGGCATTTTCCCTAGATGTGAGGTCCCTCCAGAATATCTTTGACTTAATTCACAAATGACCTCATATGATTCCTGGTATATATCACCTCTTCTCATCAAGCTAAGGATGGCAATACAGTCATTCATGACTCCTCGCAACCACAATATCCATAAGGTGTCTCCATCCAACTGGCCCTGTCTTGATCTCTGTAGGTAATATTTGAAGCATTATACATAATATTCCAATATCTTGTCCTCTTTCTGCAGCATCTAGAAGATTTCTTCTTTTTTATCTTGTTCCTTGCAGTAGTCTTGGTACTTTTTGAGGAAGGTTTTCTTCATTTCCTCCCACATACTAATACTTTCCTTGTTGAGCCCCATGAACCATCGAAGTGAAACATTTTTTAAGGTAGTGGGAAAGAGATTCAACTTTTGAGCATAAAAAATGTAGTCATAGATCCTACAGAGCAATCCAATTTGAAAAGGAATGTATTCAGGTCCTATGTAGTTGAGCCATTAAAATTTGGCAAGGAAGAGTGTAAAATATTCTTCATATTAGTTACTCCTTTCATATTTCTAATTGGGAAATTAAAGGTAATCGCCTCCTCTTTTACCTTATGGTTGACATTGTCTTCCATCCTTAAAAACTGCAGAAACATATCTTCTTGTTGTTCTAGATGTTTAGTCGCAAAGGTGGAATTGATTGGTTCATGAATGAATGACACTTCGAAGTTGTGGCCTGGATGTTTATTTTCTGTAGATCTTATGCTTCTTTCATGGAATAATATCTCTACCTGGACCTAAGATGTGGCTTTCGTAGGATGGACTGGATGTGCTAATTTTGTAGTGGAAGCTTTTGGTTTTCTCTTGGCTAAATAGCTGGCGGTTGGTGTCTAGTAACTGCGCTGGTTGGATTCCTCTCCATGGATTGTTCTCCCTGCAATGTTAGTTCCTTGGGGAATTTTGAAAGAACTGCTAAATCATCTTTTTGAATCCCTATTTTTGTTCACGAGTTAAAATATCCTATATTACACACACTTTTAAAACAATAGAAATCTAAGATACACTTTCAAAGTAGAATAAATCTAAACCACACTTTCAAAAGTGCAGAAATCTAAAACACTCTTTCAAAACAAAATAAATAAACACTCTTTCAGAACTCAAATAACACTGATAACAATATTGCACCTTTGAAATTTCCCCGACAACGACACCAAAATGACAGGATTTTAATTACCTTCCCAATTTCTCAGCAAGATAGTTAGAATGAATGTACATTAATTGTCAAGTGGGGTTCGTATGATACTTGCGAACTATCGTGTACTGTATGTATTAGAGAAAATTGTTCCAATGATGGTTTTAATTTGCGTTGTAGTTGTAGGANACCTTCTTCTCACATTCATAAGGTTTTTCATGTATCTTGTCTAAAAAAGGTTTTGGGACAAACTATGCCAGTGTAAATAGAACTTCCATAATTAAATGAAGAAGGGAAGTTGATTCTTGAACCATAAAAAGTTATAGATCAACGTTCTCTATCTCTTTAGAATAGAACCATTATGGAGTGCCTAATCAAGTGGAAAAATATGCTTTTAGAAGAAGCTACATAGGAAAATGAGCAGTTCGTGAACAAACACTCTCAATTACAATCTTTGAGGGAATTTTTTTTTTAAAGAGGGGGGCTATGTTTCCAAGGATGGTTTTGGGATGATGAAGGCATCCATTGTGGATTAGGTTGATACCATTGTTGAGGAGTATAATGTGTTGAAGAGTTATTCCAATAAGAATTATTATATTGAGACTAGTCAGGAGTCATACCTTGAGGTCGAGTCTGCCACAACCATTTTTGTGTGACGAGGCATAATTGGTCAACCTATCCACTTGCTTCTTGATAAACTAATTTTAAATCGGGTAAGGAGGGGCACTTGGTGGTGGAGAGTTCTTGTTTGAAAATCCTGTAGATTTCAATTTGGTCCAGTGGGAACTCTTTCGGTGGATGCCTTCTTCTGCACTTTGGGAAAAAGATAACTAGGGCCACTTTCGCCTCCTCCCGCTTCATTTTCAGTTGCAATGTATCTAGATGGGAACTTAATGAACTGAGTATATTAGTTTTGAATTTCTCTAGTAGATTTCCAATCTCTACTTGGGTGATTCCTCCACTAGAGGTCTTGTTGATTCGTTTTAGCACATCCCTTGGCCTTTTCCCTAGATGTGAGGTCCCTCTAGAATATCTTTGACTTAATTCACAAATGACCTCATATGATTCTTGGTATATATCACCTCCACTCATCAAGCTAAGGATGCCAATACAATCATTCATGACTCCTCGCAACCACAATATCCATAAGGTGTCTCCATCCAACTGGCCCTGTCTTGATCTCTGTAGGTAATATTTGAAGCATTCTACATAATATTCCAGTATCTTGTCCTCTTTCTACATCATCTAGAAGATTTCTTCTTTTTTATCTTTTTCCTTGCAGTAGTCTTGGTATTTTTGAGGAAGGTTTTCTTCATTTCTTCCCACATACTAATGCTGTCCTTGCTGAGCCCCATAAACCATCGAAGTGCAACATTTTTGAAGGTAGTGGGAAAAAGATTCAACTTTTGAGCATAAAAAATGTAGTCATAGATCCTACAGAGAAATCCAATTTGAAAGGGAATGTATTTAGGTCCTATGTAGTCGAGCCATTAAAGTTTGGCAAGGAAGAGTGCAAAATATTCTTCATATGAGTTACTACTTTCATATTTTTGATTGGGAAATTAAAGGTAACCGCCTCCTCTTTTACCTTATGGTTGACTTTGTCTTCCATCCTTAAAAACTGCAGAAAATTATCTTCTTGTTGTTCTGGAAGTTTAGTCGCAAAGGTGGAATTGATTGGTTCTTGAATGAATGACACTTCGAAGTTGTGGCCTGGATGTTTATTTTCTGTGGATTTTATCCTTCTTTCATGGAATAATATCTCTACCTGGACCTAAGATGTGGATTTCGTAGGATGGACTGGATGTGCTAATTTTGTAGTGGAAGCTTTTGGTTTTCTCTTGGCTAAATAGCTGGCGGTTGGTGTCTAGTAACTGCACTGGTTGGATTCCTCTCCTTGGATTGTTCTCCCTGCAGTGTTAGTTCCTTGGGGGATTTTGAAAGAACTGCTAAATCGTCTTTTCGAATCCCTATTTTTGTTCACGAGTTAAAACATCCTATCTTACAAACACTTTTAAAACAATAGAAATCTAAGATACACTTTCAAAGTAGAAGAAATCTAAAACACACTTTCAAAAGTGCAGAAATCTAAAACACTCTTTCAAAACAAAATAAATAAACACACTTTCAAAACTCAAATAACACTGATAACAATATTGCGCCTTTGAAATTTCCCCGACAACGACACCAAAATGACAGGATTTCCATTACCTTCCCAATTTCTCAACAAGATAGTTAGAAAGAATGTACATTAATTGCCAAGTGGGGTTCGTATGATACTTGCGAACTATTGTGTACTATATGTATTAGGGAAAATTGTTCCAATGATGGTTTTAATTTGCGTTGTAGTTGTAGGAAATGGAATGATGATTACAAAGGAGTCTTAAAATCCGTTTTAATAAGGTCATCAAAACTAAAATCTGAAATGATAAACTTACAAGGAATCAACTTAACTACAATAAGGAAATAACTCAATTCAACTGGAAAGGAATTAATCTCACTTGCAGNAGATAAGCAATATCTATGGATGAAGTGGCTTCCTCTAGCATAATGGTATTATAATACTACCTATTACACCTCTACTAAAATATCCCCATTTGAGGCCCTTTATGGATATTTAGCTCCTAGTATCTCATACTTTTTGCAATATACATCTAAAGTGCATGCAATAGAGTCACATATGGAGAAGACTAAAGAAACTTTGAGAATTCTTAAGGAAAACCTTAAAATGACGCAAAACATGGTGAAACAACAAGCATATCAACATCGAAGTGAAAGACAATTTGAGGAGGGTGATTGGGTATATTTGAGACTACAACCTTATAAACTAATCCAAAATCAAGAAAAAGAAGAATCATAAATTAGCTCAAACATTTTATGGACCCTACAAGATTATTCATTGGATTGGACAAGTGGAATATTAGTTAGATTTACCTTATTCTCACATTCATAAGGTTTTTCATGTATCTTGTCTAAAAAAGGTTTTGGGACAAACTATGCCAGTGTAAATAGAACTTCCATAATTAAATGAAGAAGGGAAGTTGATTATTGAACCATAAAAAGTTATAGATCAACGTTCTCTATCTCTTTAGAATAGAACCATTATGGAGTGCCTAATCAAGTGGAAAAATATGCTTCTAGAAGAAGCTACATAGGAAAATGAGTAGTTCATGAACAAACACTGTCAATTACAATCTTTGAGGGAATTGTTTTTTTAAAGAGGGGGGCTATGTTTCCAAGGATGGTTTTGGGATGATGAAGGCATCCATTGTGGATTAGGTTGATACCATTGTTGAGGAGTATAATGTATTGAAGAGTTATTCCAATAAGAATTATTATATTGAGATTAGTCAAGAGTCATACCTTGAGGTCGAGTCTGCCACGACCGTTTTTGTGTGATGAGGCATAATTGGTCAACCTATCCACTTGCTTCTTGATAAACTAATTTTAAACTAGGTAAGGAGGGGCACTTGGTGGAGGAGTGTTCTTGTTTGAAAATCCTATATATTTCAATTTGGTCTAGTGGGAACTCTTTTGGTGGATGCCTTTTTCTGCACTTCGGGAAAAAGATAACTAGGGCCACTTTTTCCTCCTCCCGCTTCATTTTCAGTTGAAATGTATCTAGATGGGAACTTAATGAACTGAGTACATTAGTTTTGAATTTCTCTATCAGATTTCCAATCTCTATTCAGGTGATTCCTCCACTAGAGGTCTTGTTGATTCGTTTTAGCACATCCCTTGGCATTTTTCCTAGATGTGAGGTCCCTCTAGAATATCTTTGACTTAATTCACAAATGACCTCATATGATTCCTGGTATATATCACCTCTTCTCATCAAGCTAAGGATGCCAATACAGTCATTCATGACTCCTCACAACCACAATATCCATAAGGTGTCTCCATCCAACTGGCCCTGTCTTGATCTCTGTAGGTAATATTTGAAGCATTCTACATAATATTCCAATATCTTGTCCTCTTTCTGCATCATCTAGAAGATTTCTTCTTTTTTATATTTTTCCTTGCAGTAGTCTTGGTACTTTTTGAGGAAGGTTTTCTTCATTTCCTTCCACATACTAATACTTTCCTTGCTCAGCCCCATAAACCATCGAAGTGAAACATTTTTGAAGGTAGTGGGAAAGAGATTCAACTTTTGAGCATAAAAAATGTAGTCATAGATCCTACAGAGCAATCCAATTTGAAAAGGAATGTATTCAGGTCCTATGTAGTTGAGCCATTAAAATTTGGCAAGGAAGAGTGTAAAATATTCTTCATATTAGTTACTCCTTTCATATTTCTGATTGGGAAATTAAAGGTAATCGCCTCCTCTTTTACCTTATGGTTGACGTTGTCTTCCATCCTTAAAAACTGCAGAAAAATATCTTCTTGTTGTTCTGGATGTTTAGTCGCAAAGGTGGAATTGATTGGTTCTTGAGTGAATGACACTTCGAAGTTGTGGCCTGGATGTTTATTTTCTGTAGATTTTATGCTTCTTTCATGGAATAATATCTCTACCTGGACCTAATATGTGGCTTTCGTAGGATGGACAGGATGTGCTAATTTTGTAGTGGAAGCTTTTGGTTTTCTCTTGGCTAGATAGCTGGCGGTTGGTGTCTAGTAACTGCGCTGGTTGGATTCCTCTCCATGGATTGTTCTCCCTACAATGTTAGTTCCTTGGGGAATTTTGAAAGAACTGCTAAATCGTCTTTTCAAATCCCTATTTTTGTTCACGAGTTAAAATATCCTATATTACACACACTTTTAAAACAATAGAAATCTAAGATACACTTTCAAAGTAGAATAAATCTAAAACACACTTTCAAAAGTGCAGAAATCTAAAACACTCTTTCAAAAAAAAAAAAATAAACACACTTTCAGAACTCAAATAACACTGATAACAATATTGCACCTTTGAAATTTCCCCGACAACGACACCAAAATGACAGGATTTTAATTACCTTCCTAATTTCTCAGCAAGATAGTTAGAAAGAATGTACATTAATTGTCAAGTGGGGTTCGTATGATACTTGCGAACTATCGTGTACTGTATGTATTAGAGAAAATTGTTCCAATGATGGTTTTAATTTGCGTTGTAGTTGTAGGAAATGGAATGATGATTACAAAGGAGTCTTAAAATCTGTTTTAATAAGGTTATCAAAACTAAAATCTGAAATGATAAACTTACAAGGAATCAACTTAACTACAATAAGGAAATAACTCAATTCAACTGGAAAGGAATTAATCTCACTTGCAGACTAATTGATTGGAAAGAAATGGAAACTCTATGAAATGAACTTGCTTGCAAAAGGAAATAACTATTCTATTAACGAAATCAAATGAATTTAATTCTAACTGTAGGAAATGAAGTAAACTAGTCTAGTTGTTCCAAAGGAAATGAATGTGGAAAGAAATCACTTTGCAGAGGAAGGAAAAGAACTATAAGGTGACCTTGCCAATATGTATTCAATAAAATTGTAAATTGTAATTAGAAGAGCAATGAACTCGAGACAAAACATGGAAGAATAAACTAGCTCAGAATCGTGTCCTAAACTNATTAATCTCACTTGCAGACTAATTGATTGGAAAGAAATGGAAACTCTATGAAATGAACTTGCTTGCAAAAGGAAATAACTATTCTATTAACGAAATCAAATGAATTTAATTCTAATTGTAGGAGATGAAGTAAACTAGTCTAGTTGTTCCAAAGGAAATGAATGTGGAAAGAAATCACTTTGCAAAGGAAGGAAAAGAACTATAATGTGACCTTTCCAATATGTATTCAATAAACTTGTAAGTTGTAATTAGAAGAGCAATGAACTCGAGACAAAACATGGAAGAATAAACTAGCTCAGAATCCTATCCTAAACTTTGGAAATATTTTATGCAATCAACTCCAATTATAATTGAGCATTCACTTACACTATATTTTATCAACAATTACTTAATTGAATCACATAGAATGATAATATGTTATCTATGAAAGTGAAGGATTGAAATACTACAACAAAACTCTCAATTCTCTAAAGCTACAACATTGAAGTAATAATTGTAATTGCACACAAAACTGAAAGACATAAATGAATCCTAAAAAAATTAAATCTTGCTAAAATATATTAGTAACTGGATAAGGAGGGGGCCCTACCTCCTAAATGAGGTACTGTGGGTAAACAAACAATGTTTTCTCTGGTTATATCTTCATTCAACAAGAAACAAGGGCGCAAAACTCAACAACTTTCTTTATTAAACATGAAGTTATTTACAGTGTAGTAGCATTACAACATACAATCTTCTATATTTCTTGTTGTGCCCCCCAAATAGGGTAGGTTACTTATGAATTTTACAAAATCTATCCTTAACAAAAGGATTCATGGATAGCCATGAGAATATATGATTCTCATAATGTTCCAAATTATTGACTTGGACAGGGGTTTGGTCCCAACAATTGGCTAAAAATGTGATGCAATTACAATCCATTACGAGGCATCCCTATCAACTGATGATGAAATTCAAAACAACCCTTAACCGCTACACATAGGACACCTGAATTATTGCAACCATCTAAACTGCCTGAGGAACATACAACTGTGCGTATTGAATGTGCTAGAATGTGGTTGTCGCTTACTCATGACAACAAAGCAACAACACCAACGCACGATATCCTTGATCTAATAAACAAATTGTGTAGCAACATCGATGTCGTACAATTGGTGTAACAACAAGGGTATAACAACATCGATGTGGCAGATTTGTTGTCATGACAATGGTGTAGCGACAACAATGTCGCAACAACAATGTCGCAACAACAATGTAATGACAACATTGTAGAAAAAACAATGTAATGTAAATAATGTAGTAACAACAATGTAGTGACAACAATGTAGCAACAACAATATAGCAACAACCTGTACACACCAACTTGGAATAGTATATGTGCACCTTTCTTGTGAGTAAGCATAAAAGAGGCTAATTTCCCTCAATCATACTATAATAATTCACTAAAATAACATGAGTTACGAGAGAACACATCGGACAAAATATATCATTATGGTCAAGGATAGACTCAAAGAATGGTTGGAATGATAGATAAAAGTGACCAAAAAGACAAAAGAAGGGTATGAAAAAAAGTGTGTTTCAGGCGCCCATCAACCGTCACCACTATCTCAATGAACACCACTAATTCTTTCCAGTCAAANTAATTCTAACTGTAGGAAATGAAGTAAACTAGTCTAGTTGTTCCAAAGGAAATGAATGTGGAAAGAAATCACTTTGCAGAGGAAGGAAAAGAACTATAAGGTGACCTTGCCAATAGGTATTCAATAAAATTGTAAATTGTAATTAGAAGAGCAATGAACTCAAGACAAAACATGGAAGAATAAACTAGCTCAGAATCGTGTCCTAAACTTTGGAAATATTTTATGAAATCAACTCCAATTATAATTGAGCATTCACTTACACTATATTTTATCAACAATTACTTAATTGAATCACATAGAACGATAATATGTTATCTATGAAAGTGAAGGATTGAAATACTACAACAAAACTCTCAATTCTCTGAAGCTACAACATTGAACTAATAACTGTAATTGCACACAAAACTGAAAGACATAAATGAATCCTAAAAAAATTAAATCTTGCTAAAATATATCAGTAACTGGATAAGGAGGGGGCCCTACCTCCTTAAATGAGGTACTGTGGGTAAACAAACAATGTTTTCTCTGGTTATATCTTCATTCAACAAGAAACAAGGGTTCAAAACTCAACAACTTTCTTTATTAAACATGAATTTATGTACAATGTAGTAGCATTACAACATACAATCTTCTATATTTCTTGTTGTGACCCCCAAATAGGGTAGGTTACTTATGAATTTTACAAAATCTATCCATAACAAAAGGATTTGTGGATAGCCATGAGAATATATGATTCTCGGGATGTTCCAAATTATTGACTTGGATAGGTGTTCGGTTCCAACAATTGGATAAAAATGTGATGCAATTACAATCCATTACGAGGCATCCCTATCAATTGATGATGAAATTCAAAACAACCCTTAGCCGCTACACATAGGACACCTTAATTATTGCAACCATCTAAACTGTCTGTGGAAGATACAACTGTGCCTATTGAATGTGCTAGAATGTGGTTGTCGCTTACTCATGACAACAAAGAAACAACACCAACGCACAATATCCTTGATCTAATAAACAACTTGTGTAGCAACATCGATGGCGTATGGTTGGTGTAATGAAAAGGGTAGAACAACATCGATGTGGCATATTTTTTGTCATGACAATGGTGTTGCGACAACAATGTCACAACAACAATGTAGCAACAACAATGTAACAACAACATGTAGCAAAAACAATGTAATGTAAATAATGTAGTAACAACAATGTAGTGACAACAATGTAGTAACAACAATATAGCAACAACCTGTACACACCAACTTGGAATAGTATATGTGCACCTTTCTTGTGAGTAAGCATAAAAGAGGCTAATTTCCCTTAATCATACTATAATAATTCACTAAAATAACATGAGTTACAAGAGAACACATTGGACAAAATATATCATTATGGTCAATGATAGACTCAAAGAATGGTTGGAATGATAAACAAAAGTGATGAAAAAGACAAAAGAAGGGTATGAAAAAGATTGTGTTTCAGGCGCCCATCAACTGTCACCACTATCTCAATGAACACCACTAATTCTTTCCAGTCAAGCATCTTCTCATTCTTCTTGTTTTCACTACAATCATCCCTCTGATGCATTCATCAGAGGACTTGTTGATGTTATTATGTATCTTTATTCCCTTGCATCAACATCTCTTCCTATTGCAACTACTATTTCTCCATGATGAACATGTCATGTGTTCCTTTATCTTCTTCATAGTCAAGCTTTCTTTGCTGCTCTATTATACTTACTCTACATCTTTAATTCAACTTCTTCACTATCTCTTGTAAAAACATTGCTACATATTTTCTTTGGTTTGCTTCTACACATATTTAAGTAAATTATTGTTTTCATCTCTTTCTNATTAATCTCACTTGCAGACTAATTGATTGGAAAGAAATGGAAACTCTATGAAATGAACTTGCTTGCAAAAGGAAATAACTATTCTATTAACGAAATCAAATGAATTTAATTCTAACTGTAGGAAATGAAGTAAACTAGTCTAGTTGTTCCAAAGGAAATGAATGTGGAAAGAAATCACTTTGCAGAGGAAGGAAAAGAAMTATAAGGTGACCTTGCCAATATGTATTCAATAAAATTGTAAATTGTAATTAGAAGAGCAATGAACTCGAGACAAAACATGGAAGAATAAACTAGCTCAGAATCGTGTCCTAAACTTTGGAAATATTTTATGAAATCAACTCCAATTATAATTGAGCATTCACTTACACTATATTTTATCAAAAATTACTTAATTGAATCACATAGAACGATAATATGTTATCTATGAAAGTGAAGGATTGAAATACTACAACAAAACTCTCAATTCTCTGAAGCTACAACATTGAACTAATAACTGTAATTGCACACAAAACTGAAAGACATAAACGAATCCTAAAAAAATTAAATCTTGCTAAAATATATCAGTAACTGGATAAGGAGGGGGCCCTGCCTCCTTAAATGAGGTATTGTGGGTAAACAAACAATGTTTTCTCTGGTTATATCTTCATTCAACAAGAAACAAGGGTGCAAAACTCAACAACTTTCTTTATTAAACATGAATTTATTTACAATGTAGTAGAATTACAACATACAATCTTCTATATTTCTTGTTGTGACCCCCAAATAGGGTAGTTTACTTATGAATTTTACAAAATCTATCTGTAACAAAAGGATTTGTGGATAGCCATGAGAATATATGATTCTCAGGATGTTCCAAATTATTGACTTGGATAGGTGTTCGGTTCCAACAATTGGCTAAAAATGTGATACAATTACAATCCATTACGAGGCATCCCTATCAATTGATGATGAAATTCAAAACAACCCTTAACCGCTACACATAGGACACCTGAATTATTGCAACCATCTAAACTGTCTGTGGAAGATACAACTGTGCCTATTGAATGTGCTAGAATGTGGTTGTCGCTTACTCATGACAACAAAGAAACAACACCAACGCACAATATCCTTGATCTAATAAACAACTTGTGTAACAACATCGATGTCATATGGTTGGTGTAACGACAAGGGTAGAACAACATCGATGTGGCAGATTTGTTGTCATGACAATGGTGTTGCGACAACAATGTCACAACAACAATGTAGCAACAACAATGTAACAACAACATTGTAGCAAAAACAATGTAATGTAAATAATGTAGTAACAACAATGTAGTGACAACAATTTAGTAACAACAATATAGCAACAACCGGTACACACCAACTTGGAATAGTATATGTGCACCTTTCTTGTGAGTAAGCATAAAAGAGGCTAATTTCCCTCAATCATACTATAATAATTCACTAAAATAACATGAGTTACAAGAGAACACATTGGACAAAATATATCATTATGGTCAATGATAGACTCAAAGAATGGTTGGAATGATAGACAAAAGTGACGAAAAAGACAAAAGAAGGGTATGAAAAAGATTGTGTTTCAGGCACCCATCAAAAGTCACCACTATCTCAATGAACACCAATAATTCTTTCAAGTCAAGCATCTTCTCATTCTTCTTGTTTTCACTACAATCATCCCTCTGATGCATTCATCAGAGGACTTGTTGATGTTATTATCTATCTTTATCCCCTTGCATCAACATCTCTTCCTGTTGCAACTACTATTTCTCCATGATGAACATGTCATGTGTTCCTTTATCTTCTTCATAGTCAAGCTTTCTTTGCTGCTCTATTATATTTACTCTACATCTTTAATTCAACTTCTTCACTATCTCTTGTAAAAACATTGCTACATATTTTCTTTGGTTTGCTTCTACACATATTTAAGTAAATTATTGTTTTCATCTCTTTCT
>JZKD02S0466311.1:0-17329 GCA_000966675.3 Picea glauca | reverse complement strand
GATTCAAAATGAAAATGTCTCCTTGGTATATATAGGAGACTAGGAGGTTTAATGGCCTAAAGCCGACATAAATAAAATAACATTACTAATCTAAATTACAACTAATGGACTAAAGGAGACATAAATAAAATAACATTACTAATCTAATATGCCCCAATTAAGTGGTAATGAGCCAATATTAGGGCTTAACATTCTACCTACATAAGAGGTTAGGGAGGTTAGGTCCCTAACATGCCCTCCCCCTTGAAAAACAACTTTGTCTTCACGGCTTGAGATGAGGAAAATGTTACAGAATGGTAGTGGGATCCTAGGTGGCATCTTTTGAAGTTGTATCTTTCCATTTCACTAACACTTCCTGGATGATGCACTATCGGAGATGACGTTCACATTGGTCCAATACTGGTTGGGGATGTAACTAAATGGAACCTTCTTCATCCAACTCCAAGAGATGGGTTTGAGTTTGGAAATTAGTTCCAATAACCTTCTTTAATCATGAGACATGAAAAATAGGATGGAGCTTAGAATAATTGGGCAGATCTAACTGGTAGGAGACATGCCCCACATGCTTGAGAATGTTATAAGGACCATAAAATTTGGGAGCAAGCTTCTAACAATGTCCAACTTTAAGTGATTTTTTCTTATAAGTTTGTATATTAAAAACCTCCTGCTCCCCTTCAACAAATTGACGATCAGAATGACCTTGATCAACTTGCTACTTCATGTGATTTTAAGCCATGACTAAATTGTCTTTGAGGGTATAGAGAATGGCCTCGCGTACTGTAATATTTTTTTAACCGCCTAAACCATAGAGACACCTAGTATGTTTGAGAGAATTGATGGTGTATTTTATTCATATACTTATTCAAAAGTTTTCATGTGAGTGGTTGTATGGTAAGATGTGTTGTACCACCATTCAACTAGTGGTAATGAATGAGTCCACTCATGCTAGCGGTCAAATGAAAAACACATTAAATATGTTTCCAAAGACTTGTTGAAAATTTCAATTTGGTCATTAGTCTAGGGGTTATAGGAAGTGTTGATATGTAATTGGGTTCCCTGTAGCTTGAACAATTCTTGCCAAAAATTGTTGGTGAACGTGGGATCCCTATTAGAGACAATAGAATTTGGCATGCGATGAAGTTTGAAGATATGATCCATGAAAACTTGGGACACTATGGATTTATTGAATGGATATTGCAGAGAACATAAATGAGCATATTTCGAAAGATTATCAACCACCACCATGATGATTGTCTTGTTTCTAGATTTATGTAGGCCCACAATGAAATCCATATAAATATCCCACCAAATAGAAGGGGGAATTCAAAGGGTTTGAAGTGTGTCGAGGGATTTGATTGTTTCTCCCTTTTTACATTGACATACATCAAATTAAAGAATAAATGTGTGGATATCATGTTTCATACCATCGAAGAAAAAATAACATTTGAGCCTTTCATAGGTTTTGGTAAACCCTGAATGCCCAGTGGTGGGTGAAGCATGAATCTCAGAAATCACAATAGATTTAATTTTTATTATTTTTTTAAATATAGATGGCCTATGTATAAAACCTCATTATTGTGCCAAGAGTACCCTAGAGAGGTTGGAGAATTTTCTTTCAATTGTTGCATCATGTGAGAGATATTTGGATCTTACAACCATTCCTGGTGAGTAGCTTCGAGCCAATCAGGTACAACAAAGGAGAGGGAAAAGAGGGACCCTTCTTCTCCATATTAAGAGCATCAATGATCACATTTTATTTTCACTTCTTGTAAATGATCTCATAATAATATCCAAATAGCTTGCTGACCCATTTTTGTTGCTCCGGGCATGAAATTATTTGTTCCAGAAAATACTTGAGGCTCTCATGATCAGTTTTAATTTGGAAGCGTTTCCACAATAGATAAGGACATGAGAGATACAAGGCATGAATAATAAACAACATTTCCTTTTCATATATGGATTAGCCCAAATGTATTTCTTGTTGTCCCTTGGGTATGGAAGCAAGCGAAGACCAAGGAAGAAAATACAAAATGTGAACTGTGCGGAAGACACAATGACTATTATTGGGTCGAAGTGAGCAGAAGAGCAGAAAAGATGGAGCAAAGTCCGCGAAAGCAAGCTGTTGGACGAGGAGATCGAGGATGACAGATCAACAAGGAAGAAGGATCATGGACAAATCATCAAGCGGAGAAATCCACCATTGGATGCTTTGGGGAACCACGTGAGAAGGAAGGAAAGATAGGCTAGCAAGGCCCTCAAAACATGAGTCAAGTTGACCTAGGGTTTAGATACCTAAGGTTTTGGTATCTAGGGTTTTGGACACCTAGGTTTCAGCCTAAGGATGTCAGTGAGTGTTTGTAATGTATAAATAGAGGTCTAAAGGACCTGGGATGGGTTTTTGTTGATGGTAATATCATTATTTTTCATTATAGTTTGGATACGAGTGATTATTGTTGTGTGAGAGAGAGAAGTGCTAAGTGTGAGAGCCTTCTGGTATTGTAATATCTTCATTTGGGTGTGAATATTAGTCCTACAGCTGGGTGCCTAGGAAGGGGAGACATAAAGAGGAAAAGAGAGAAGATTTGTTGGCTAAGAGTGCATATCAGAACTATATGCTTTCATCTTAATATATCATAAAGCACGGTTTTGTGGACGTAGCCCTAGAGAGAGGGTGAACCATGTATATCTTGTGTTGTGTATGATTGATGCTCTTTTCTTTGTCATTTGATATGCTGCTATGATGATAATGTCTTAGACCTGAGATAGAACTTGCACAATAGGATATAAGAGGATAAAGAATACTAGGTCATTATGTGTCGATCACTTTGAACCCACTTTACATTCCTTCTGGTTGTAGATGTCTTTGTCTTACAACCCCCACATAGCTACTTCAGGTGAGACTGCATCTACCTCGTAGGTCTTTCTGAAAGGGATAGTAGTTAGGGCTTGCTGGTGCACTCTTAGAGCTGAACCCTGGGTCTACCCCCGTGCCAACAAATGGTTCCATTGCTGGGATAGGAATCTTCTTGAGGGAATGTCAAGGTAATTTCCATCAAAGACATAAATTCAAAAGTGGATAGAGGATCAAGAAAAGGACTTCGCTGAATCCAAGAACAAGAACCCTAATATTAGTAATGAGGATTGGTTGGAGATATATATCTTTACTGATATACACGAGATTTTCTTTGGAGGAATCCATCAAGAGTTATATGAGTAGTTAGCTAGGTTAGCAGATAGCGAGTTTGAGATCAGATCTAGACCTCCTATGGTTTGGACATCGACGGTGATCAAGAAGGTCAAGAGAGTTGATAATGTTGTATCATTAACAACAGATCATTGGGTTGATAGTACCATTGGAGGGTACATCACTGAGTTTGTTGTTGACAGAATAGAGTCATATAGTCAAGCCAAGAGATATTTCTTCAAGGGAACCAGAGGAAAATTTTTACATTTTCTGAAGTTAAGGATCAAGATGCTATTGCATGAGAGGAACATCTTAAAGATACATTATATTGGTTGGACTTGAAAAAGATAATTTTCAATAATTCAAATAGTGAAAGAGACACAAAATCTGGACATACGCGCAGTGGAAGAGATTTTAGAGAAGTTCATCTTGCAAACCTATTCATGCAGAATGACGAGGATCAAGGTTTCTATAGTGGAGAAGAGGCAGATCTGACGAATGAAGATCATTTAGAACCCGCTGGGACAGAGGAAGGGAAAGATGAAGAGCCTCACCAGGAAGAGCTAGAAACTTTAGGAACTACGCAGACTACAAAAGTAAGTATTATTATCCCTCCTGTCGATTCATTAACATTAAGCAACCAGAGTAATCCAAGCCACTAGAGCATTTTAGAGCACTGTCACTAGTATTCCACCACATACTTAGTCAGGAACCCTAGGAAGATCTATGGAAGATGAGATGAGGCTCCTTATTTTTAGGGGAGATGGGTTCGAAGACCCTGATCAACACTGGTTCTTATGTGAAGTTGTATGGAATATAAAAAATGTCACCGACGAAGCTTTGAAAAGAACCCATTTTAGTACTACCCAAAGGGATCACGCACTGATTTGGTACATGAAGCTTGTCCAAGGACTTGCACATCCTAAGCCGTTGAATCAGATCAAGAATGTGTTGATTGAAGATTTCAAGAAACCCAAGTCAGAGTCACATTGTATTACAGAGTTGAAAGAGATCAAGCAAAAGGTAGCCAAACTTGTTTGGGAATTCGATCAGAGATTCAAGACCTTAACCGACCGATTGACTTTTCAGATTCCAGATGAGCAAAACAAAGAGTGGTTCATTGCTACCCTCTTACCACACATCATAGTTCCTTTGATGCAATAGAATATTGCTTCGCAAGATGAGGCACTGGAGATCACCATGAAGTTAGAATCAGCCCCTATGGGAGAATCCAACTCAAGTAAGAGTCAAATATTGAGTCAGCTAACTAGTTTGTCTCTGCAGGTAGAGGATATGAAGAAGGACAAAGGAAAAGATAAAAGAGAAGACATATGGTGTGTTAGATGTAGATCAGAAGGCCATGACAAGGAACATTGTCCCCTATCCCATGAATACTTGGCCTCCAGAGCTTTGAGCCCTTTGAAGCAAGTCACCTTACCCTGGTGCGAGTTATACAGAAATAGACATCGCCCTGGTGAGTGCTATTACATGCAAAAGTATGTTCAGACACCCACAAATTTGTATTGCACGTTCTATAAGTTCATGGAAAATGATGATAGGGATTGTATGGATTACGATCTCTTGCATGAAATATCAAGAGAAATATACAAAATTCAAGGCGAAGTATAGCAAGAAGGAAACACTACACAATATAACTCCCTGGGAAGAGGAAACTTCAATCCTCATGGTGGATTCAAAGGAAGAGGATGAGGAGGAGGTATGGGTCGAGGTCGAGGACAAATAATCTGTTATAACTGCACATATCCAGGACACTTAGCAAGGGATTGTTAGAACCCTTGTACCACTTGCATCTATTGCAACTCCTTCAAGCATGTTATCATGGAATGTCTAGCATTGTTGGCTAAGCTTCAGGAAATATGAGGACCTCAGCAGAATATGAAAGTGCAACTGATATATGCTGAACCTCGTGGAGAAGACCCTAGAGTCATTTTTATCACCAGAGGAGGCCCTGTTACAGGAGAAGATAGAATGACCCAAGGAAAGACTACCGAAAACTCAGGAATCAGGAAAGCTATAGAGAAGACCCAAACTTTTGATGCAAAGAAAGAAAGAAAAATATTTGAGGAGGCAAGAAAAGAGTTTAAAATATATCAAGGTTCTTCATCAAAGACACAACCAGAAGTGAGAGAATATGGAATGCCTCAGGCATTCGATCAGTCTGCTTCGCAAAAAGAAGGAAAAGTGGTAAGCAAGCTCATGGAATTTTTATATACTTGCATTAAGTTGATTCAGGATGAAAGCACTGTACAATAGCTACAAATTCTAATCATACATGATGAGCTAGGAAAGATAGACCCTTTGTTGAATAGGGAAGTACACCAAATATCTAAAAAGGGAAGGACAAATAAGGAATTACACTTGAATGATCAGATAGAAGAATATGATATAGACTATGTGGTCCTCAACTTAGGGTCGTAAGTCAATTGCACGATGAAGAAAACCTGGGCATTGATGGGAAAACCAAATTTGATCTATTTCCCTATCAGGATTAGGATGGAAAATCAACAGGTAGTAAGCCCCTTTGGAAGATTGGAGCATGTCCCTGTGGACATCGACGGAGTCAGAAAGTTTGCAGAGTTTGAGGTAATTGAGATAGTTGATGATAGGTTCCCTTACCCTGCACTGTTAGGAATTGATTGGGATTTCAATAACTCCACTGTGGTTGATTTAAAGAAAAGACATATGACGTTTGAAAGAGATGTCCTTAGGGTCATTGAACCTTTAGATCTTGATGAAGATCAACGATACACAAAACCTATCAGAGAAGAAGACTACGCATATGAACTGGAAAACATATACAAACTCACAACTAGACAACAGGATTACATTAATCCTACGGCCAATGGAAACCTAAGCTAGAGAAGTGACAACACATTTTCATCAGATTCAGAAGAAGCAATGGAGAACTGGCAGAACCAAATGTATGAAGTATCTACAAGAATATGTGCTAGATTAACTATATAAGTTCGTTATATTGACACAACAATAAGTAACTTACCCACCTTTGATGGCCCAAATCCTTTAGAAACCTTCTTGTTGGATTTTGAAAAAAGTGTACCAATGCAACAAATATTATTGGAAATGTATGAGGCCATGAAAGCGACACCAACAAGATGGTGGGGAACACACAAAAACAACATTATAGAATGGGTACAATGTCATACCCTGATGACAACACGGTTCTTAGCACAAGTAGAAGGATGTGAAGTTTGGTACATAGGTCGAAGATGCCCAAAGGAACATGTGCGAAGTTGCAATGAGGCCTAGAGAGACACTCCTCAAGAGAAGTGGGTGCACAAGTTCATTAACACACTAGACACAACCCCTATCAACTGGTACCTTCAAGCATAGTTGTGCCTCATCACTGCAGATTGGCAAGGTATGAATCATAATTTTGTAACTCCTTCTTATTTGAAAGTCAATTTCCTTCAGTAGATCAAGCATTAAAGTTTTTTAGACATAAAGTATTTGAGGAGGCCTCTAGCCCCCCTTTGGAGAAAGAAGAGGACAAATGGACTGTGCCTCTCCATAAACTGTAAGGCTGTTACAACATCAATGCTAATGAAGACGAAGCTCCAAGAAAGGTGAACATCACAGAAACATAAGGCCAAAGAGATGTGGTAGGACCAGGAGTTGAGTTACCATTCATTGGACAACCAATCAATATTAAGAAGGTCAATATTGGAACATAACATACACCAAATCTTGCAAATGTTGGATATTACTGGGATGCTACTACCATTGACAATATTACAAAGATTTTGCATGAATATCAGGACTTGTTTCCAACCAAGTTCACTGATATGAAGGGTATTAAAGGACCTATGGGAGAGATGAGGATCCCTTTGAAATCAGATGCAAGACCAGTCAAATAGAGACCCTACATATTGAACCCTAAGTATAAGGAGAAAGTGAAAATTGAGCTCGAGAGAATGCTGGAAGCAGGGATTATAGAACCTGTCGAAGAATCAAAATGGATTAGCCCTATGGTGGTCCAAGAAAAGAAGATCAGAGATATCAGGATCTGCGTAGATCTTAGGAAGCTGAATGATGCCTGTTTGCATGACCCCTTCCCTACGCCATTCACTGATGAAGTGTTAGATAATGTGGGAGCCCAAGAGGTATATTCTTTTACAAATGGATTTTCAGGATACCATCAGATCCGGATTGTCAAGGAAGATCACCATAAGACCACATTTGCAATACAATGGGGATCCTACCAATATATAATGATGCCATTTGGATTGAAGAATGTCCCAACCATATTTTCTAGGGTGGTGGTTGAAGCATTCAAGGAGTTTTTGCATAAATTTCTAGAAGCATATTTTGATGATTGGACTGTTTTTAGTTTATTGAAAAATCATATTGAGTGTCTAAGGATAATGTTGGACAAATGCAGGCAGTGTCAAATTTCCTTGAATCTGAATAAGTGCTTATTCTTCTCACCATTTGGAGAATTGTTAGGACATATGTATGCAAGTAGGGATTGTTGGTCGATCCATCTAAAACTTTCATTATAGTTGATCTAACCCCTCCCACTTTAGTCAAACAACTGCACACTGCACTGGAACATACTAGATATTACAGGAAGTTCATTAAAGGATATGCCCAGATTACAAAACCCATGGAGAATCTTTTGAAGAAGGATCGTCAGTTTAATTGGATAGAATAATGCCAACAGAGATTCGATACATTGAAACAGAAAATGATTACTGCGGCTATTCTGGTTTTCCCATATTGGAGCAAGGAATTTCATGTGCATGTTGATGCATCTTCAATTTCCTTAGGAGCAGTGTTAGCACAAAATGGGGAAGGATATATTGACCATCTTTTATCCTTTTCGATCAGGAAGCTATCAACGGCTGAGATAAATTACACCACTACTTGCTGGGAGGACACTTTAAAATGTTTATCGATCACTCTGCACTGAAATACCTAGTCAAAAAGCCAGTGTTGGGGGGGATAATATGCATATGGCTTCTTCTATTTCAAGAATATGACTTTGAGATCATAGTAAAACTAGGAAGAATGAACAAAGGTCCTGACCACTTGTCAAGGTTGGAACATGGCAAAGAGCCCACTAGTTTAGAGGATGCACTGTTGGATGCACAACTATTGGCCATTAGAAATATTGATGACCACATCCTAGAGATATTCCAGTTCCTGTCCACAGGAATGGTGCCTAGCAATTATACAATTCCACAGAAGAAACAACTAGTAGTGTGCACTGCAAAATTTTCACTTATAGTTGGACAACTATACAAGATGGGACCTAATAAGATATTGAGAAGATGTGTTATGGAGGCAGAACAACCATTAATCCTCGCCGAAGCTCGTGAAGGCATTACAGGAGGACATTATTGAGGAAAATCAACTGTGTAGAAGGTTCTTAGACCTAGACTTTGGTGGCCTACCTTATACAGAGATGTTAAGGACTATTATAGAGCCTACGATGTATGCCAAAGAATTGGGAAACCATCCAGAAGAGATGAAATTCCTTTAGCACCGCAATTGACCCTACAAGAATTTGAGAAATGGGCCATTGACTTTGTGGGACCTATAAACCCACAAGGAAAGCACACAGGAGCAAGGTACATAATCACTGTGATAGAGTACTTGAGCAGATGGGCCGAAGCAAGAGCAGTTAAAAACTGCAGTGCAACTACAGCTGTGTGCTTCATATTTGATGACATCATAACTAGGTTTGGATTCCCAAATATCCTTATGAGTGATCAAGGCATACATTTCATAAATAAAATAGTTGAAGCCCTGACAGAGGAATTTGCAGTTCATCACCAGAAGAGCATGCCTTACCATCCGAAAGCAAATGGTATAGTGGAAGTGTTCAACAAAATATTGGAGACAACGCTAACAAAGATCTACAGTGTGAATAGGTATGACTGGGATTTAAGAGTACCAACAGTATTATGGGCCTCTAGATCCACTTGCAAGAAGCTAATAATGCAGACCCATTTTAAGTTGATGTAAGGTCTTGAAGTTGTTGTCCCAATGGAATATTTGGTACCAAGCCTAAGAATTTCTACCTTCATATATATGGATGACACTGGCGCTATTCGAGAAAGGCTTTCACAGTTGGTCAAACTAGAAGAAGACAGATTTATTGCGGGATTCCATAAGCAGGTACATAAGGAAAGCAAGAAGGCCTACCATGACAGGCACATCAAGAAGAAGGCATTTAAGCAAGGTTATCTAGTACTGGTATATGACAGTAAGTTCCTAAAACATCCAGGGAAGTTCAGAATGCATTGTCTCGGGCAATATGAGATCACCTACGTCATAGAAGGAGGAGCTTCATAGTTGAAAACTCTGAAGGGAGAGTGGAAGGAAGTTTTGGTAAATGGGAGCCGACTGAAGTTGTACTATGACAACCAGTTGCCTCGTAGCTCGAAGTAAAAGAATAAGGAATAGGGTCTAGGTACCAGGTGTAGTTGAAACTTGGTACTAGACACAGAAAAGATAGTTTGCATAAGAAAGGAGACGATGCACACAACAGAAAGCGAAGGCTTCCCTGCGTAGCTTGAATTCGAAGAAAAGAATAAGGATCAGATCTGAAGTGCCTCGGGATGAGTCACAGGTGACTATTGGGGCCTGTTGGCCCTTGGGTATAGAAGCTAGTGAAGACCAAGGAAGAAAAGGAAAAATGTGAACTACGTGGAAGACATAAGGACTACTACTGGGTTGAAGTGAGCAGAAGAGAATAAAATATGAAGTGAAGTCCGAGAAAGAAAGTCGTTGGACGAGGAGATCGAGGATGATAGATCAACAAGGAAGAAGGACCGTGGACAACTCAACAAGAGGAGAAATACACCATTGGATTCTATAGGGAACCGCACGATAAGGAATGAAAGACAGGCTGGCGAAGCCTTGAAAATGTAGGTCAAGTTGACCTAGGGTTTAGACACCTAGGGTTTTGGTATCTAGGGTTTTGGACACCTAGGTTTCGTCCTAGGGATGTCAGTGAGTGTTTGTAATGTATAAATAGAGGTCTAAAGGACCTAGATGGGTTTTTCTTGATGGTAATATCATTTTTGTTCATTCTAGTTTGGATACGAGTGATTATTGTTGTGAAAGAGAGAGAGAAGTGCTAAGTGTGAGAGCCTTCTAGTATTGTAAGATCTTTAGCTGGGTGCGAAGATCAGTCCTGCAGCTGGGTGCACAGGAAGGGGAGAAACAAAGAGGAAAAGAGAGAATATTTGTTGGCTAAGAGCACATATCAGAACTATATTCTTTCATCTTAATATATCATAAAGCACAGTTCTATGGAGGTAGCCCTAGAGAGAGTGTGAAACACGTATATCTTGTGTTGTGTGTGATTGATGCTCTATTCTTTGTCATTTGATATGTTGTTATGATGATAATGTGTTAGATCTTAGATACAACTTGTGTACTAGGATATAAGAGGATAAAGAATACTAGGTTGTTGTGTGTCGATCACTTTGAACCCACTTTACATTCCTTTTGGTTGTATACATCTCTTTCCTACAACCCCCATATAGTTACTTCAGGTGAGATTGCATCTGCCTTGTAGGTGTTGCCGAAAGGGCTAGTAGTTAGGGCTTGTTGGTGCACTCTTAGAGTTGAACCCTGGGTCTGCCCCTGTGCCAACATGTCTGAAATTTATTTTTCGGTGAAGGCCAAAGGTCGACCATATTGCATGAGGAATTCCCCAATTCCTTTTCCAGAAGCATCGAATTCCAAGAGAAAATTCTTGGTGAAGTCAGGAAGGAATATGAATGGATTCATGCACATAGCGTATTTCAAGTCCTGGAAGGATTGGTTAGCTAATGGAGTCCAAGTGAAAGCATTATTTTTAAGTAGAGCAGTGAGAGGTGCTACAATTTTTCCATATTTCTTAACAAATTTATAATAATAACATGTTAAACCTAGAGAGGCATGCAAGATATTAAGAGTTTTAGGGCGAGGAAATCCTGCATAGGTTCAATTTTCTTAGGATCCACCCATACATCATCCTTTCCCACAATATGACTGAGGTAATACACTTTTGAACCTCCAAAGGAACATTTAGATTGTTTGAGGAAAAGTTGGTGCTGACAGAGTAGATGGAGAACTTGATCCACATGGGAAAGTTGGGATTTCCAAGTTTTACTATAGATGAGAATATCATCAAAGAAAAATAAGAAAAAATGACAAAGAAAAGGATGAAAGACATGATTCATAAGAATTTGGAAGGTGGAGGGGGGATTACATAGGATAAAGGGCATGACCATGAACTCATAGTGACCCTCATGAGTTATAAATGAAATATTGGGAATGTATAATTCTTTCATATGTATCTGGTGGTATCCCAAATAGAGATCAATTTTAGTAAAGTACTGAGCACCATTCAATTCATCCAAGAGATCATCAATGATAGGAATGGGAAACTTGTATTTGATGGTGAGTTTATTGAGGGAACGGAAATCAGAACACATGTGCCAGGTACCTTATTTCTTGAGTACCATCAACACAAGAGAAGAATAGATTAGGGTGGATGACACCCTCTTAGAGAAAATCCAACATGCTTTTATGAATTTCATTCTTTTGGGAAAATGTATGATGATAAGGGAAAACATTGGGATAATGAATACCAAGAGAAAGGGGAATGGAATGATCATGAACACCACGAGAAGGAAGAAATCCTTAAGGAGTGGAAAAAACAACTTGGTGTTTGAAGATGATAGATTGGTGGTCATGATGCACAGAGGGTGTCTCAACTACTTGAATGGAATGGAATTGGGAAATAATACATGAATGACCTTTCTTGAGAATCTTTTCCATTCAATGGGAAATGAATATCTTATGAGAAATTATTATGAGTCCTTGGAATTGATATTGTTGTCCCTCCTAGTTTAATTTCATGGTTAATGCCTTAAAATCCATGAGAATGGGACCTAGAGTGCATAACCATTCAACACATAGCACATTGTCAAAACCACCCATGTCGATGGAAAACATATCATATTTCAAGTGTTACTCTCAAATTTGAAGACGTACATTTTCAAAACACCCACCACATTTCATGGACCCACCATTGGCTATCATGATTTGAAAATTGTTGATGACACAAATATAGAAATTGGTTTCCTGAGGAATGCAGAAGTGAATACAATTATGGGTGCTTCCATTGTCAACAAGGATGATGAATTTCCTATGCTTAATATATCCAATGAGATTGAGGCTTTGTGGAGCAGAGAATCCAGTGAGGGCATGTAATGAAATCAGTGGGTTAGTGGGATTTTTAGTAGCATCGAGAAGGGGAAGCTCTTTAGCAGGGGGAACTACAACTTCTGCTTCATAAACATCCTCTGAAATGGCCATAAAAAGTTTTTTTTTGTTACACTTGTGCTTGGGAAAATATTTTTCATCAAAATTATAGAAAATACCCTTGAGTTTGCACTCATCCATTTCATCCCAAGTCAATTTATGGACCTCAAGGGGATTGGTAGGGGGGGTAGAATGTGTGGGTCGAGGGAGAGGAACAAAAGAAGATTTTTTTTTTCTAGTAACAAAACACTTGATTCTATTCTTTGGTATGTGTAGTAGCTTCCAACCAAGTCCGAGGGTGAGCCAATGATAAATAATTCCTAAAAGAATGCATATTTCATGCCCTCCGTTCTTAAGGACAAATGCCCAAAGCTAGTTATAAAGTCTTCCATTGTGCCTAATTGTTTCAACTTGGTCAAATGACCTAAATATTGGGTGTTAGTGTCAAAGAATTGATATATCTCTACAACAAACTGATTCCATACAATATACCCCTGGCATGCATTTTTACACCATTTCCGCCATTGTTAGAGTTCAAGATCCAGATATAGAATAACATAGGGAAGTCTGGCCAACTCATTGGTAATGCCATGCAGAGAGAAATAATTCTCCATTTGAATGACCTAGCCTGTGGGGTTGAAGCTATCAAATTTATTAACCTCAACTTAGGGAAGAGGGGGGTCACGATAAAATAAGTTGGATTGAAAAATCATATAATGGGAGGAATCAACACCATCTAAGTGGGACAATTGGTCCGACGAGGAAGGGACCTAGGGGTGATTCAACAACTGGTTGAAACAGACTAGAGGGTGGAAAATTCTCCCATGAATTTGGCATCCATGGCATCAAGTTTTTGTTGGACTTGTGTCTCAAATTTTGCAATGTGGTAATTGGTGGATGCAATATCATAAGTCACTTGTTGGAGGGACTCCTTGGTCTGAGTGATGGAAGCTTGCAGTTCTTGGTTGTGAGTGGTGGTGGTTTGGATATGAGGGGTTCCTTTAAGGGGAAATGGGTGAGCTAGACCACAAAAAAGGACTTATAAGTGATAGGTACCGCAATGATCAGGAACAAAAGAGGAATATAATGGGAGATGTGGAAAATAGGGGCTCCGAGAAGGGGGGCAAGTCCATTGAAAAAAAAATGCTTCAAAATGAAAGGTACCACTGTGATCAAGGCGAGGAGAGGAATCCAATGGGATAGGTTCTAAATAAGGGTGTCGGAGAAATGGACAAATTCTTAATAGAAAGAAATGTGAAGGAATTTCTCAACCCATATGCGGGAGGAAATGTTTTTGTAGAGAAGGGTTTTCCATGTTCTATAGCTCTCTGATATACGTGTGGGGTCGAATAGTAGTACTCAACCCAATATCTTAGGAAAGAAACTAAGGAGGGTAGACTATACCCTTTTCATTACTACTCGATTACCCATGTACTAGAGTGTATCTTCCCGAGTGTTGTTTTTGGTGGCACTATAGAAATTAGGTGATCGATCGGTTTATCTACAGAGGGATTCAAGATATCTAGGATGATCATATAGAGGTGTTTTCTGATGCGCTACCACTTGAAGGGGTACCAATAGGGGGTTGCAATGGTGACCAACAATGTGTGCTCAAGTACCACTTGTAGCTCCTGTGCGTATGCTTCTTTGACCATGTATTCATGCGTTAAAAGACATATCTATATAGCTTTAAGACATCAAAATATGTCTCTACCCTGGA
Organism: Picea glauca; assembly: GCA_000966675.3. Classification (NCBI taxonomy): domain Eukaryota; kingdom Viridiplantae; phylum Streptophyta; class Pinopsida; order Pinales; family Pinaceae; genus Picea; species Picea glauca. The sequence continues at coordinate 3,119 of JZKD02S0466311.1, read as the reverse complement.
AAAAATAACCCACAATTTTTTTCGAAGGAAAGTTCTTTGATACCACTTGTAAGGTACCATGTCTATTATAATAGTAGAAGTATAGAAATATTGTGGAAAATAACAGTGGAACAACATAGTATATGAAACCACAACACTAAAATAATACGGTTATTGATAGGAAACAATGTTCAGTTGCCTCTTTGAGGGGAAACCTCCAGTACATAATCACTCTATTACAATTATTCTCAAGAAAAAAAATTACCATGCCTCATACTCTTATTTATACTAATTCTATCTTATAAATAACCTTCTAGTGGAAGATCTTTTTAGAAGAGGAAGATTATATGAGGTCTTCTTACATTGGCGTGTTCTCATTTTTTAAATAGGACTTATAAACTAATGTCGACCTTTATTACATGGAAAATATATTATTCTACCTACATGAGGGGTTGGGGAGGTTATGTCCCTAACAAATACATTGGTTGGTGTATCTAGCTACAAGCAATAAAATAAAAATTAATGAGATGGTTAAAGAATTCCCAATGGAAATGAATGGATTGAGTACGAGGGCATATTTTAATATGATAGCTTTGGGATCATATGATTTCATAATTAGTATTGATTGGTTTGAAAAGCATCGTGATGTCCTAGACTGCTACAATAAGGAATTTACTTTCTTGGATCGAGAAGGGTACTTCAACATAGTTCAAAGTATTCCAAGGGTACTAACTATCAAATAATTTTCATCCTTACAACCAAAGAAAAGATTTAGGAAAGGGTGCCAAATTTTTGCAGCACATATAGAAGGGAAAACTACAGATAAAGTGCCCAAAATTGAGGATTATGTTTTCCTAATAGAGTTTGAGGATGTATTTAGAGAAATAATGGGGTTTCCACCCAAGAGATGTTGATTTATCTATAAATATAATGTCTGGAGAAACCCCAATATCCAAGATGCCTTATAGGATGAATACACCATAACTAAAGGAATTGCAAATGCAACTTGATGAGATTCTGAAGAAGGGGTATATACTCCCAAGTGTGTCACCTTGGGGTGCCCCAATGTTATTTTTTAAAAACAAGGATGGTACCTTGAGTATTTTCATTGACTTTAGGAAGCTGAATAAGGTGATTGTGAAGAACAAGTATCCTTTGAGAAGGATATAGGATATATTTGATCAATTGAAATATGTTTAGATATTCTCCAATATTGGCATCATATCATGCTATCATTAGGTGATAATTAAGGAAAAGGACATCAAAAACACAACCTTTAGAATAAGGTATGGCTATTATGAGTTACAGTGGTGCCATTTGGGTTGTCAAATGAACTAGTTGTCTTCATGTGTTTAATGAATGGTAGTTTGAGAGATTACTTAGATAAGTTTGTCATTGTATTTTTGTATGGCATACTTATTTACTTTAAGTCTAAATAAGAGCATGAGAAACACTTGAGGATTGTACTACAAGTATTGAGGGAGACTCAATTGTATGAGTTGAGAAAGTGTTCATTTTATCAGAGGTAGATAAATTATTTGGGCCATATCATTTAAGAGGAAGGGATAGTTGTGGATCCAGGAAAGATTAAAGTGATTGAACAATATTTGGTACCAAGGAATGTCTCCAAGATGAGATCATTCATGGGGATTGTAGGGTATTATAGAATATTTATTGAAGGCTTCTCAAAGATTGTACACCCAATCACATTTTTGCAAAACAAGGGTGTGATATTTCAGTGTAAACCCCACTTCAAAAGAATTTTTTAGCACTTGAAATATTTATTGATAAGTTAACCAATTTTGAAATTTGTTTACCCACATGAAGATTTTGTTCTATGCATTGATGCATGCAAGGAAGGGATAGGAGGAGTTCTTAGTCAAAATGGGCATGTGATATGTTATGAGTTCTTAGTCAGAATGCGAATGTGATATGTTATGATTTAAAAAATTAAAAGGGCATAAAAGGAACTATTCCACTCACGATTTAGAATTGACAGCCATAGTGCATGATTTGAATATGTGGATGCACTACTTCATGGTAAAATTATTTGAGTTGAGGAAAGACCATAGTGGTCTGAAATATTTGTTTGGGTAGACAACATTGAATGCCAGACAAAGTAGATGGATGGAATTCCTTAGTAAATATGACTTTGATATAAATCATATCAAAGGCAAAGAGAACAAGGTGATTGATGCACTCAACAGTATGGTGGATGAGATGCATGCTACATCTATTAGCATGTATAAATAATATTTGAAAGATAGAGTTTTAGATGATGCAAAATCATATCAACAACACATGGAAATAAAGAAAAAATTACAACAATGTATTTTGTAGCAGAAAATTGAATATTATGAGCTAAGAGAGGATTGAATCCTCATGTACAGGGGACCATTTTATGTGCCAAATTTCCAAGAATTGAATAATCTAGTGTTAACATAAATGCATAATGTTCCTTATGCTTGGCATCCAGGTTACCAAAAAACTATTGCAGTTGTCAAGATTTAATATTATTGGCCAAGTATGAAGAAAGAGGTGGCTAATTATATAGACATATGTTTGGAATGTCAAAAATTGAATGTTGAGCATAGACACCCAACCATTACCCTTTGATGAGTCGAAATGGGAAGTTGTAATAATTGATTTCATCACTAAGTTTCCTAGAAAAACCAAGAAACATGATTCCATCATGGTGGTGATGAATAATCTTACTAAGGATACTCATTTTATTCTGGTAAATCTCACTCAGAAGACAACCAACATTGTTGATATTTATATGAGGTAAATTGCAAGACTTCATGGTGTGCCAAAGACAATTGTGTCCAACAAACATCCCAAATTTACATCCAATTTTTGGAACCGATTATTCAAAGGATCAGTTTGGGACAAATATAAACTTTAGCACAACAGATCATCTAGAGTCAGATGGGAAAACAAATATGGTAAATCGAGTGATTGGAGATATTTTGAGAATGTATGTGATGGATAAACCATCAAAATGAGAAGATTATTTGCATTTGGTTGAATTTTCTTATAACAATGGGTATCAAGCATCTTTAAATATGAGGCCATTTGAGAAACTTTATGGAATAAAGTACAATAATCCAGAGACTTGGGAAAATTATCTAGGTGGATAT
>JZKD02S0466289.1:0-17330 GCA_000966675.3 Picea glauca | reverse complement strand
GGTTTCAACTACTCTCCTCTTGTCATACTCTTCTTCTCTGTTGTGGGAGCCCTCTCCCATCTCATGATATGCCACCATTATTTATGTTGTAGTTTTCCTTGATGTCCACTGATTGGTTAAGTGATGATAACAACATTTTATGTTATTTAATTATCCATTGATTTATGATTAGCACGCATAATTTTGTATAGTGAAATCAACTTCATCATTAAGCACATAACAATGTCTTACAGTTATGGTTTAAACATGTGAAAATAGTAGAAAGTTATAACCCTCTTTTTAGTAGTAAAATTTTAACAAGCTCTTGTGGTTAGGGTAGGGTAGGGTACCCTCCCCCTTAAAGTATTTTTCCAAAAAAATTATTAGACTCTTTCTTGATCCCAAGCAAGCCAAGTGTTGTTGCATGCTCTGATACCACTTTGTAAGACACCCAACCCCATAAGTGTCTTTCTAGAGAATGGATTAATAGTATTTCTATTTTCATTAACTCCTCAAACCCTCTTTTTGAGGGTGACATTGTCTTCTTCTCATTGAGATCTTTCCAATGATAGTATTTGTTCTCAAAACCGAGATTTGGATTGAAAGTTATGGCCTTTTGAAGTTTTTGTGCCTTCATTGGGCCGAACTTCTGTACTACCATGTGGAATCCAAATCACTGTATCGATATGATGTGTTCTATGCATCCCCTTTAGGAAAGACATATCTTTTATCTTGAAATCAGCATGGCATCGGATAGATAAAAGGGTTAACCCCAAAGTGCGCTTCTTTGGAAAATTGAATGGAGGGGATTTGATCAGGGTTTGGATCGATGTCTCACCTCTCATTATGGAGTTCCTCCCTCATCAGAGTGCTTCCTCCCCAGATTCATATTCCCCTCTAATGAACATACTATGACCATACATGCTCTGACGGATTGGACGATCCTCGTGGTCAGATATCAACGGCTCTAATCACTTCAGAGTCTTTACTTGCTCGGAGGTTTTCTTCCATCCCAAGCTCTTTCATATCTTAGTGTATTGCAAGACCCACTTCGATCTACGGTTGAGATTTACTCTCACACTCCCAGCGATATACGATCTATATCATCTCTTGGAATCCTCCTCATCAGAACCCCCTAGTAACCATGCACTTAGACATCTCGATAGTGATCCCCTCCAATCAATGGTAGAGATATATTCTCCCTATATCCTATGGTAGACATTTAAAGGCTTCCTTCCAAAGTTCTAATCCCACTAGGGCCCATCTTCATCCTCTTAACAAACTAGGTATTAACACTTCTCATCCTCTGAGACACACTAGATACCACGATAGAATGACATGTGGCCCCATCATCACCTTCCACCTAGTGTGTCACGTGACACTCATATCATGTCTTGGTCCACCCCCTTCAAAGTTCCACCTCACCATGACATGTGGAACAGTCACCACTTGACACATGGACCCCCCCATGTGGAATGATGTGTCATACACGTCATCTTAGGGTGTGGGCTCATCCATTCAGTCCTGAACACATGTCCATTGTGCATAGGCTAGGTGATAACATTCTTCCTTGCTCCAAGCTTGTGATGGGTGGTCGGAACCCCTCCTCACGAACCTTTCCCCATTGGGGTACCAGCCACCAATCCTCACTGGCACCTCATTCCTTCTGTCAAATTTCCCCCCGATACCCGATGTCCTGAGACATCGTCCCACCGATGTATTGGGATACTGGGGCTCTCCCAAATGAAAACCACATGCAGCAACTTCCTATGGTTTCGGTAATTTAATACCTAGGGAATTAGTCTCCCTCTTGAGATTTAATTACTATATCAATGGTCAAGCTCCCTCTGGTTGTAGATCTAACGGTTGAGGTTTAAATAGCTTGCCCAAATGTTGTATCTGACATGGGCCCACACTCAACTCCACCTTAAACTAAACATTCACAAGTGTCAACCCCATGACACGTAGTGGCCATGCTAACATAGTACATCACCATGAATTCATCTCCTACACGCGTAAAAAGGATTTGGAACCCCCATGTGATAACCCTACCCTACTAGGTGTCAACACATCGGGGGATATAAAACTTACTCCAAACAAACTCTCGATACTTGGGGATTCCGAAGTCCTAATTAACCACGAAATCTAACCGCTAAGTCGAAGTTTCTAGGCTCGATTGGACGGTTTGGATTAATCTCCCTACCGATCTAATAGTTATTGTTCCTTCAATGATTACACAAGGAATCAAATAGGTGTTAGTTTGGGTACTTGAGCATCACATATTTCGATGCCCACGTTGCTCTTATCTATCCACCACAACAAAAATAATCCTACGGAAATAACACCAAGTCAATGAGTCAGTCTTCCACAACCATTCTCTATTGAATGGAAGGAATAAAACATAGATTTTGTCGACCCTCTCTAGCCTTCTACACACAGGCCAAGAGTAAGTACAACGCTTCATTCCATCAATAAAATGTTAATTGTTTTACACAAATTTTTTTCCTCTTTTTCCAAAACACCCAATACAACAATATATATATATATATATATATATATATATATATATATAGCAAGAAAGACTCAAGTTCATCTTCTTTAACTTAGAACAATGTAGGAGGTTCAAGTGTTCACATGTATAGGACAAGTACAGTTCCACATAGTCTACAATTTATCATCACAACAACCTGTCACAAGTGGTAACTCCCCTTTCAGGAATGTCTTAAGGCCTGATAACTAAACTTTGGACATGACACTTCCCAATTTCAGTCTACAGCTTCAGTAAGGTAAGAAATAACAATCATAACATAGAAAATCAACATTTTCATCTTCACATGTTCTGTGAAGACTTTAATTATTCAGTCTTCACTATTAACACCTAAAATGTATATTCATACACAATCACATCACCAAAACATGTATTCCAACCATGAAATCATTAGCCAGCATCCATAAATACATTTACAAGAAATCATTCATTCTTTTATTCACTATACGGAGTATATATTTACTTATCTAAAGGTTAGAAAGTGTTGGAAACTATTGAAGGGTGTACCACTTTCCACCTAACCATAGGCATATCTACACTATTTGTTTCTATAGTTGGCCACCCCCTAGCCAAAGTATGATGCCATGAGAGAAATTTCTTCTTTTGCTCAGCAAAAAGAAAGAGATGAAGGTTACTCTCATTCTCCCACAGGAACCTAGCAATCGAGTCTTGAATCCACCAAGAAAGGGGGGTTGATGTCATTTCTCACTCAATCACTAAACTTTCTACATCCTCGTTTATCAGCTTGATTTGAACACACTATCAAATGGTTCCTATACCCAGACAAATATATTTTCTCATTTCTCCTTCAAACTAGAGGAGCTTCACACACTCTTCTTCAGATATTGATCCTCATACCCATTCATGTGCATGCTCCCTTTTGTCCTCCTTTGTGCCCATAATTTTTCCTCTTTTATTTCCTTCCTCATCAATATTTTGTGGGTCAAATCAGAAAACTTACATATGGGTACTATGTCCATCCTCTCATTGATTCTTGAGGAATATTTCCCAACTACCAGCTTGACTAGTAAATAAATTCTTCGGAACAGAGAACAGTTCTTGGTTTGAGAATTTTTAAATCCAACAGAGTATTGCCTGGCAAGGGTCATCTCAACCTGTAATGGTTCTCCTTCATTATTCCCTCTCATGGAAACATAATATGTATAGGAAACACCTTCAGCAGTGATTCAACAATTTTCATTTTATTTAATAACATAAATATTCACATTACCATCTTTAGCAAAGGTTCATCATTTCCCAAAATCTACACATAACAAATATTTCCATAGTCTTTTAGCAATACTATAATTATATTTACAATATGGGGGAAACAAGGATATTACATAAGGTTTAGCACAGTCCCTAGCCAAACCCTTAGCCAAAAAGGCGTCCCCTTGAAGCCAATAACTTTTGTGATACCAAAAGTAAGTTTTAAACATTTTACATTAATGCAATGCACACAGATATTCTTAACACGGAAAAGAAAAAAATTACAATCACACATATACATAGAGATTTACTTTGGAAATCCAACCGGGAAAACCAGAAACCTGTTTTAGAGACACACCTATAATTATATTCATCATCCAACTTCATTGTTTTCAATACAATATAGAGGATGTCGCAGGATAAACAAAAAAACAAACAAACCTAAACCATTGAGCTAGATTGGATTACAACCTTAATTCCTTAACCAGAATCAAAAAACCATGCGCCACTAAACTACCAAAGGAGAAAATCAGCCCAAAATTTTGGAAAATAAACCCCCAAGAGATTGTTTTCTAGGGAAACAGGGGGACCCACAATCGTGCAAAGAATATAACACATACCCAACAGACTACTCATTGTTGAGTTTGATGTAGATCTCTAAAATAGTGTGGGAGTACCACCATGCTTGGGAAATTCCTTCTAAGTGGTTGCTTGTAAGAAATAAGAATTGATCTTCAGTAATAACAAGCTAGGTTTGAAAATAAGTCATTAGGTTGCAGATCTAGGAATCAAAAATATTTCAATGCATTTGTCCACCATATTTTAGCAAGGAGATTCGGGTATCTAGCTATAAGGTAGAAGTGGATTCCCTAGGTTGATGATGTAGATATTCGATAAGGTAACTAGCCAATTCCTGAACTACAATAATGAGGTTGGAGTTGTCATCATTTGAAAAATGGAGGCATGATGGGAGAGAAATCCCTGAATAACAAAGTATTATTGTGAAGACATGAAAATGAAACCCTAGGCTAAAGTGTTTTCTAGGTTGAACGTCAAAGACACTGAGGTTCCTAAAAAAGAGTGGTGAAGAGAGAGGATGCAATATAGAGGATATATAGAGGGTGGATACAACACAAGAGAGGATTTTGGGTGGTAAGGAAGCCTCCAAAAACTCAAAACTTAGGTAGATATATGTCGGTGTTGGGCTTAGGGAACCGGAGTTATGAATGGGTATGTTGAATATAGATTTTCTGGGTGTGACCAATGGCCAAGATAACCAACAAAAGATGAGATTTTTTGGGGTGTAGGATAGACCTCAAGAAACCCAAATCTTGAGAAGATTTGAAGATAATGTGTGGTAAGAGGGAAGTCTCCAAAACACCCATTATTGAATGAAAGGGGAGAGCCTAGATCAACTACAATAATACCAAATGGTAGGGAATAGATCTAAACTAGTAATGAAAACCAAGAACAATATAAAAAGAAGAAGAAAAAGGGGAAATCGGTGTTGGAGTTACTTCACACACAGATAGGATTTATTTTTCCTAAGGTCCTAAGGTTTTTCCTATGTTTATTATTCATTATTCAGTCTCCTAAAATTTAGGGGAAAATATTCCACCTGGAGAATATTCTCTTCAGTTTGACTAGTTGAGTTGAGTCTAGATGTTGCATTGGTTTTGTCACCATGAAACTCAACTAGGTGGTAGTTCACTCTCATAACTTCCTGAGAGACTAGACTAGGTGGAAGTTCACTCTCGTAACTGTTGGTGTGTGTCCAGATCACTCTAGACCACCACTATGGCGCATTGGTTCTCCTCCAGTGCCCATTGATTGAGTTATACAGAGTATATCATGTGTAAATTATTCATTATTCATTACGGTTAATGAGAATTCTTCCATTATTTCTCTCTTGTTTATTCTTTCTCGATTTATCTCTGCAAATGTGTGTGGTATTTTCTATATAGATCTATTATGTGTAGGTTCAACACATTTACATGGTATCAAAGTCGACAGACTTCTAAGAAAATCTACACCAAATTATTTTTCCAGGTACCAAAGATTGAAGACATCGGAAATATGGAATTCCCAAAAGAATTCATTCTTACACCTTACAATTACTTTGCATGGAAGGAGAGAATAATGATTCATCTATGAACTAGAGGATTGTACAAGTTAATATTGAATACAGATACAGAACCGACATCATCCATAGAAAAATCCATGTATTTAAATCAAATGGATGAAGATTCAGAACAATTTGCAGTGTTATTTCTCTCGATATCCATTTTCACAGATCTTCCTATAAAACCCACAATGAATCATGCACCACCTTGGAAGGGATCTTTTTAAAATAGGATGAGATGAGGGGACACATGCTGGAGGTGTAATTTCTCACATTGGATCCAAAAATCTTCGACAATATCCAAGATTTATTTACAAAATTCAAGGATTTACTGTCGCAACTCAAAGCTTGTGGGGTTGATAAATCTGAGGAGAAACAAATGGTTCTCACCATTCTCTCAAAACTTGGTCCTGAATTATTTGTGTTCATATCCACATTCCATTCAGTAAAATTCACCTCTAGAGCCACCTGGAAGATGCATTCTCTTGAGGACTTTATCGAATCCCTGACACAAGAGAAAACCAAGCTCATCAACATGGGAAAAATCAAAGGCCCAAAGGTGCATGCACTTACTATGAAATATGGAAGCCATCAATATTAGAAATATAAATATAAAGACAAAATTAAATCTCATGCACATCCGAAGAAGGAAGGGTACTCAAAACCCTTCATCGATGCCTAAGGATCCAAAGGTTAAAGGGGAAGAAAATGGGAGAAATGCACTTACTGGCATAAAGGATTCCATCCAGAATCCACATGCATGTAGAAAAAAATATATCTAATGACTCAAATAATTCATCAAAACAACCTTGGATATCACATCCCAGAGGGTGCCAAGAAGAAGAAGCCAGAAGATCAGAATCCCAAGAAAGGCAATTCTAGCCTTGCCTTGATTGCCATCAACTCCTCTCCTGATGCTTGGATCATAGATTCAGGAGAATCAAATAACATGGCTTCCACAAAAGAATTATATTCTTCATTTGATTCATGCAAAGGTCCTCCTATTCTGATGGGGGACAACTCTCCATTTGAGGTCACCGAAAAAGGAAGGATTGAACTCACCAACGGAAGCTTCGAGAATGTGTTGCACGTTCCCAAAATTTATGTCAATCTTCTCTCCATGTATCAGATAATGAATTCAGGCACCAGAAATAAATTCATATTCACAGCAAATGCATTGGACATCTATGACATGCAAACCAATTCCAAGGTTGCTACCGATGAGGTAAATCATCAATCTAGATTGTATACCTTTTCTGAATTTATTGAACCAAATTATGATTTACTGCTTACCCATACTGATGAAAGTAGTAGGATATGGCACGAAAGGTTCAGACATTTGAATTTCATATATATGCAACAAATTAGCAAGAAAATATTGGTTGATGGTCTACCAGACATCCATTTCTCCAAAGGAGTTTGTGAGGGATGTGTTCTTGGAAAACACCTTCAAGAGAAATTTGACAAAGGAAAGACTCAGAGAGATTCCTCTCCTTTAGATCTGATCCATAGTGACCTCATGGGTCCTTTTCCACATCCATCTATCAGAAAAGAGAGGTTGGTTCTCATTTTTTTTTATGATTTCTCACATTTCACATGGATTTACTTTCTCAGGAAAAAATATGAGGTCTTTCAACACCTCAAATATTTCGAAGCCCTGGTTGAGACAATCCGGAAAGAAAATCAAAGTCCTATGAACTAATAATGGGGGAGAGTATGTCAATCATGAGATCCATAATATTTTCCATGAGGCAGGGATTCAGTTGCAGCACACATTTCCTTATACTCCGCAGCAAAATGGAGTTGCTAACTGAAAAAACAAGTCTCTTAAAGAGATGGCATCTTTCATGTTACATGCAAAGTCACTACCACAGAGACTATGGGACGAAGCACTTAATTGTGCAACATGCATCCAAAACATATCTCCCCATAGAGTTTTCAAGGATAAGACCCCCTACGAGGCTTGGAGCGGCCTCAAACCAGAAGTGACCCACTTTCATATTTTCAGTTCACATGCATGGGCCTAAATTCCCTCTAAAAAGAGGAAGGCACTTGATCCAGAGAGCATTGATTGTATTTTTGTTGGATACCTCGACGGTGTGAAGGGATACAGACTTATTGATCTTTCCTCGGACCGGCTCATCATTGAGCGAAGTGTCCAATTCAAGGAAAGTGTCTCGCATGTACCTCAGCAACTGCATGTAGACACCTTCATTCTTCCACCTGTTTGAGACGATGAGCATGCACATGTTGACTCTTCTTCGGATGAGATTTATGATTCAGAGGAATCAGATGATCCAGATACATATTCAGTACATTCATATGAAGAGTCAAAGAATCTAGATGCATATGCAGAGCCAAAGCAAAGGCCCAAGTGGGCACAGACTACTCTTCAGGATGCAGGGGATATTGTTGGTGATCCATCTGATACTAGGAGGACTCGATCTGATTTCTAGGAGCCTCTTATTACACTCATTTCCACTAAACCATTTCCCTCCAGGAATATTTTCTTGGTTCAGTCTTTAGATCCATAGTCTTATGGCGAGGCTACTAGAAATCCATTTTGGGAATCCACCATGCAGGTGGAGTACAACTCCCTCCTCGAGAACCAGACTTGGGATCTGGTTCCCCTTCCTTCTGGAAGGAAACTTGTCAGATGTTGTTAGAGAAAGATGTGCCTCACCCTATGCAATATTGAAAAGAGGGCCTTACTCCATTTCTTTGTGCAGACTCACTTTCCTTGATTGATAAATCTAGAGACAAAAATATAAATTTTTTCACTTGTACGCATTTTTCACACTACACAGCAAGCGTATACGCAGGCTGCTCCACTACAGCCCGCGTACATCGGGATTTGTGTTGGAAAATAAAAATTAAATGTCAGGTTTCCATGTCACGACGGGAGATCTCTAATCCTTGGCCTTCCATATATTGGAAACATTCTGACTCGGCCCTTCAATTTCATTTTGAAGGCTATAAAGAAGCCAATTCCGAGCTATGGAAAAGAAGAGAGAATTCAACTTTGAGAGCAAAGCTACTCTGGAGAAATTATTACTTCATATTGATTCTGCATCCCTTTGTCCCTTAAGTCTGAACAGAGTGTTCATCCCCCAAGCTCTTCCCTTATTGATGGAGAACCTCTTGGTCTCCCTTATATGAGCTTTCCTTTGGTGGAGGATTAAAGTGGTGGAGGCCCAGCTGGAAGGAACTTGGTTTCTCGGTTTCGAACTGTGGTGACACGGAATTCTGTAATGTTTTCACTTTTGTTGATCATTTATTAATAGAAATACTACTTTCCCATCCAATTGATATCTTGCAAATATATGAGTTATTATCCATGGGAATGTTTGTTTTGTATATTAATGGATTATGATATATGATGTTCTAACCCTTTATATTATCACTATATGCTTTCTTCGCTTGTTTGTTGAGAACTTGTTGCACGTATAAAGCTTTGGGTCAAGAGTTGGACGAGGCAGGTCCCTTTCTTATCTCGCTTGCACATTGGTTTATATAGCATGTTTATGGGAAAGAGTTTATTTCTGCAGTCATACATGTCTATTATGGTTTACCCTATCCATAGAGAGACTTTCCTCGTAACAGAATTGGCGACCATACTAGGGATGAACATTCTTTCTTAGGGTTTGAATTACATTTCTATTTAGATTTCTCTCGTTTCTATTGTGGTTCTTGTCGTAACATTGCTTGACAGCTCCTGTTCACTCTTGGTCTGATTTTTCAGCCTTTCTCCCTTGCCTGGCCTTGTTTCAAAGCATATACATGCCTTTTTCCTTGGCAGCTGCGTATAAACGCATGTTGCCTCACTGCAAGCTGCGTATATACGCTATGTTTTCCCAAACAATGACGTACACCTATTTTCTTACATGTTTCCTTGGTCTAGTGTTTGTTGGTTGGGATTTGATGCTTGTTGATCCTTCTTAGGTCTCTATAGTGCCTGTTAAGTGCCTGTGGGATGACAGGAAACCCTCTTTTGGTTGAATTTATGGGCGAAGTCTTTCTCTTCATTTTAGCATTTTTATTGTCCTTATACATTGGGTTGGGTATTTAGTTACTTGATATCCTACTTGAGTTATCTATTTTTTATACACAATAGGGCTATATATCAAGTTACTTTTTAGTCCATGCATTTTCAGTTTCGATATATTGAAAATACAAAACAAATAGGTATTTTTCATTGCTTGGCATTTTTGTCTTTGAATATCTATCATTAGCTTAGTGCATATAGTGAAATATTGCATTTTTACTTTTGAATTGCAGATTTGAATTTGGAAATTGCATTGTTTTTTAGGAGTATAGCATTCATCAAAAGTTAAAGCTAGGACTTTGCATTACTTTCATATTTACTTTTCTTGCAGAGTCATAACACCATGAGTTTCATTACCATACCTTTTTGAGTAATCATGGCCATAAAATCAACACTATAATTTAAAATTCATTAGTAACGTTTTTATTTTCTAGGGTGCACAAACTAGCCTGGGATTTAGTGCCTTGGAATAGGATTTTGTGAGTAAACTTCTCCAAGGAAAGTAAATCAACATATGTGTCTGAGTCGAGGAGTGGAGAAATCCATTGTATAATTGGTAATATTAGGAGGCTGCGCTCACACCAGAGTTAATCACAAGGTTGCGTAAAGTTGGTTGAAGGGATATCGCCCCGATACCTTCCTAGTGTCGGAGATATTTCTGGGGATCTAATCATATCTGGGGATCTTGTTAGTGCCTTTACCTCTGTGAGAGGTGGTGCTTTCAAGGTTTCCGGATTTTTTACCCTACCCATATGGTGGACCTGACTTACGTCTACTCGCATGTGCATAAATTATACAGTGATTTATTAGTTGCTTGACTTAGGTGTCTCATAGGTTACTTGTAGGGATTATTCTAGAGGTACCCTGGGTCAGATAAGGGTCAAACAACACACAACCTTTATGGAGGATTACCTCTCTGGGGGGATATGATCGACTGGTTGGTAAGCCCATGAGGGCCCTTATAATTGATTATGTTACCTCCGATATTTAGCAGGGAGTCTCAGGCCCCTCTTGGGTGAGACATGCCTTCTTTAGGGAGGGAGGCCACTCAGGCACTTTACCCCGTTTGCATGCATATTGGTCATTTGACTTTTGGTGTGTTTTTTTATTACTAGTTGGCCTTAAGAGTATATAATGAGTCCTCGTTATGGATAATGGAGTCCCTTTGGCTCCCTCGTTTACTATTGCTTACCCCATGATGCCCAGTCAGTTCATGGGGATGAATCCTCATGTTTCTTACAATGGTATGCATAACTTTGGTACTCAGTCTGTGCCTTGGGTCTCTAGTCATTATCCCGTTGATATGCCTTCACCCTTGCAATTCTCTCCTTGGTCCACTTATATGAATCCTATCATTGGATCTGGGGGAGCCATGGCCCCAATGCCTAAGTCTTCATTTGATATGAGTCATTTCCCTCAACCTTCCTTTACGATGGGAGGTTGGAACCTCCCCTCTTACAGATCCAATCCTGGTTATGCTCTTTCAGGAGCCAATACTCAGATGGATGCTTATTCTACCTGCTACACTCCATCCATGTATCCTCCATCCACCATGTCAGTTCCTTTGAACACTTTTTCCATGGCAAGTCCTCATGTGTCCCCGGGTGTTTCATACAGGGAGAATCATTTTTACGTTTCGGGCTACCCTCTTCATGGGACCCCTTCACAAGGGGGAAACATATATCCTCACTCGAATAATCCTTATCGTACTTCTATCTCTTTGCAAACTTTGGTGATGATGCCCATTCAGACTTCTCTGAATCAATTAAACGGAGGATACTACCTTTCCGGATAGGGACAGGGGGTAAATCAGGACCCTTCCTGGCCTGCAATGTTTCAAAATCAATCTTTCCTTGGACCTTGGCATCAAATTCCACAATTCACTGTTAGCCCAATCACTGTCATTCATATTGGTGCTCCATCACCAACCTCTTCCAGTCATGTTGGAGATGAGTCAACATCTTCTCCAAATTATGTTCACAACCCGCACCCAACCTCTGTTAATCATGTTGGGGGCACCACCCTATTCACCATGAATCATAGAAATGTCACATCTCCAACCTCTATTCATCATGTCGGATATGACTCTCTCACCTCTTCCATTCATGTCGAGAGCATGTCACCAGCCATTGTGAACAACGTTGGGGGCATCGAGAAGCCTAGACGTATCAGACGTAAGCCTAAATTACTTTGCAAGACTTGTGAAGGAAATCACCTTACTCATTTATGTACAACTAATGTCAAGATACCAGAAGCATGGAGCTCTCCCAAGGGTCCTTCATATTCTGAGACATCTGTGGTTTCCCTGAACCCTATCCCTCCCTAAATTGACACGGTGCTATCTTCTCCTGACCTCACCCCCATTTTCGAGGGTGATGTGTCCTCTATCCCTGTTACTGTGCATCCTCTTCAACCTAGATTTGAAGAGGTGGTCATACCAATGAAATCTCTATTCAATCCTACTCTCCTTGTGGAGGGTGATACATACTTCAGTCATGTCATCATCATTCCTGATCCTACCCCTTCTAAATGATAGATATTTATTCTCTCCCCGAGTGCTTTCCCTCCAAGTCCCGAAGAGGTTCCCATCGATTGGGACGACCTTGTGGGGTATCCCACACCCCCACCTAAGTCTTTTCTAGTAAGATACATTATTCGAACCATCACAGATACTGTATACTCTGTTAGTTCTTTATCCTCCTCCACTTGGAGAGCTTTGGGTTTTCCCAATATTTTGTCGGATATTCATAAGATACTGACATTCCACAGAATCCTGGTACAGGAGCCTTGGCCTCCCCCATTACATGTTGATTAGAACAACGTCAACGAATTTAATTTAATCTCTTTTCCGACTCATCTAAAATGGGAAAAGATTGTCGAGTGATTTTTCCCTTTCACACTCTTTAAATTGGATTTTAAAGGTCATGAGTCTTAGTTAATCTCTTTTCCAACTCGTTATCAAAGAGTGAAAATATTGTCGAGTGAACTTGTCTTTTTCACACTCGTAATTTGGTTTTGAAGAGACGTCTATTTGACAAGTTTACCCCTTTTTCATGCCAAGTAGACTAAAAGAAATAAAAAAGGATATTTTTGGGTGTCAAGTTGTGATTGCATCTCATTCTCGTGCTTGTAGTATTGAGCCTATAGTTGGTTCTCACTTTGCGTTATAAACCATTTTCCTCAGCAGTTTTGCATCCTCAACCAAGCATAGCCTTGTTTATATCCTTCACAATTTGACTACCTATACCTAGGAGGGAACATTCCCCTTAGTGTCCATATCCCACATGCACTTCCCTGCATTGAGCATAGGTATGTTCCACTGCTAGAACTAGTTTTGCTTACTTGCAACACTCGTTTCCTCCTCTGTATCATATCATTCATTTGTCTATGAAAAAAAAAATACGAGAGGGAAGGGAGTATTATCTTATATTGGCAGCAGTCATGTCGCCTTTGAAAAGAGTACAAAATTATTTGAGTCCATTCATCATCATAATTTTTGGATTAGCATGGCCTTAAGAAGATGAGCTCGTTACAGAGTATTCTCTACCAACTAGTTACTCTTCTAGTCCCTATAGAGAATTTCATCG
This sequence comes from Picea glauca, assembly GCA_000966675.3. Classification (NCBI taxonomy): domain Eukaryota; kingdom Viridiplantae; phylum Streptophyta; class Pinopsida; order Pinales; family Pinaceae; genus Picea; species Picea glauca. Next base: position 3,840 of record JZKD02S0466289.1, on the reverse strand, counting down.
ATGCCTCCTACATCTTATGGTTTCATCATCAGGTCTATGATGTCATATTCCTTCATATGTCTCATGCTCTTGTTCAAAGGAAGTCTATCAACCTATGTCGGCCACTCCTCAAAAATCTTGACTTTGCATATTGGCCATACCCTCAGTTTGTCTCAAAATCACACGATATTGTAGTCCTATAATGCACCATGGCCCTACTTTCATCATTGGTAGGTAACCTTGAACCTAGCAGTTGACATTTCATCATTGGTCGTTGACTGGGTGGTTTCCCTTGTGTTCGATGGCAAGACATATATTCACACATAGGGATTCATGCAGTGTCTTGGATTCCATTAGCCTTATTGGTGGTTTCCTCGCCTTTGTCGGCAGTTTTCATCATTGGCAGCTATTCAGAGGGTATTTTTCGTGTACCGCTTGCACTTGGCACACTCGAAAGATGCACAGGGTCGTTGGTTCATGAACTTGTTCTTCATTTGATTTCCACCAAATCATGAAGCTCATGCTTTCTACCTCATGTTGACTGATGAGATATGCCTTAATGCTCTCCTTTCATCGGGTCTCTTTCCATCGACATTAGCCCATTTATTCTAGAAACAGGGCTTAGATTCTTATGAGTAACTTGAGGCTTGCAGTCATTAGTGGAAGGCTCTCTCGCCATCGATAGTTGGGAATACATAAATGTCTCTTGATCGATGGATTCTTTAAGTGTTCGACATTGAATCCTCTATTCACACTTGTAAGAATGTACTCAGTGCCTTGATACCTACTTTCATTATCAGTAGGATGTCTCATGTTTTCTAACGGTATACCTCAATGACTGGTAATCAAACAATGTCTCATTGTGTTCAACCTCAACTCCTTTATTCACATGATGTAGACTTGCACCTTTGGTAGATTGTGTAGAAGTATTGAAGACATCACTATGTGGCCACAACTTTCCTGAGTTGTTGCTTCCTTTTCATTGGACCAGTACCTATGACTTCAATGATCATGGAAAATTAGATTGTACTCCATGGTATACAGATATCCTCAGCTTGGTTTCTTGAGACTAGTTCTACTGGGCCTTGTTCATGACTATGACAACTTTTGGCATGTAACCACATTTGTATTTGCCTATTCATGGCCACGGACACTTGTTTGGTATATTTGCACATGGATCTGCAATGTATTTTTGGCAGCCATGTATGCAAACTCAGTGCAGAATGTAATGAGAAATTGAGATTGTCCAGTTGGTTCTCTACCACTTCACTTCTGGGTTGTTTATAATGTATTTCAGCCATTGTAGATACTCCTTTGACCTCACACATTAGGGGGCATATGTTAGAGCAAGATTTGCCTCACCCTATGCAATCTTGCAGAGAGGGCCTTACTCCATTTCCCTATGCAAACTCACTTTCCCTGATTGATAAATCCAAAGACAAAAATATAAATTTTTTCCACTTGTACGCATCTTGCACCCTATACAGCAAGCGTATATGCAAGCTACTCCACTACATCCCGTGTACCTCGGGATTTGTGCCAAAAAATCAAAATTAAATGTCAGGTTTCCATGTCACGACAGGAGATATCTGATCCTTGGCCTTCCATATACTAGAAACGTTCCAACTCATCCCTTCAGTTGCATTTTGAAGGCTATAAAGAATCCAATTCTGAGCTATGGAAAAGAAGAGAGAATTCAACTTTGAGAGCAAAGTTACCTTGGAGAAATTATTACTTCATATTGAGTCTGCATCACTTTGTCCCTTAAGTCTGAACACAGTTTCCATCCCCCAAGATCTTCCCTTATTGATGGAGAACCTATTTGTCTCCCTTATATGAGCTTTCCTTTGGTGGAGGATTGAAGTGATGGAGGCCTAGCTGGAAGGAACTTGGTTTCTCGGTTCCGAACTGTGCTAACACAGAAGTTTGTAATGTTTTCACTTATGTTGATCATTTATTAATAGAAATACTCCTTTCTCGTCCAATTGATATGTTGCAAATATATGAGTTATTATCCATGGGCATGTTTGTTTTGTATATTAATGGATTATGTTATCTGATGTGATAACCCTTTATATTATCACTATATGATTTCTTTGCTTGTTTGTTGAGAACTTGTTGCGAGTATAAAGCTTTGGGTCAAAGTCCTCAATGGTGGACATCATCGAACATATGGGCGAGGTAGGTCCCTTTCTTATCTTGCTTTCACATTGGTTTATATAGCATATTTATGGGAAAGAGTTGATTTCTGCAATCATACCTGTCTGTTGTGGTTTACCCTAGACATAGAGAGATTTTCCTCTTAACAGATACAGATGTGTCTACAGGACCAAAAGCGCAGCAGATGGACAGATTAGCAGATACAAAGTCGAGCTTGTTTCCAAAGGATTTCACCAGGTGCATGGCATTGATTATGATGAGACCTTCGCTCCAATAACAAACACGGATTCCATACGTTTATCACCTTCCATTGTGGTTGACAAGGGATGGGAAGTCTATAATATGGACGTGAAGAATGCATTTCTTCACGGTGATATCTATCAGGAGATCTATATGGATTAGCCCTAGGGATTTATGAAGGATTCATCCTTGGTCTGTTGAATGAAGAAATATATTTATGGCCTCAAGCAAGCTTCGAGGGCATGGTATGCCAAGATGGAATGCTACTTGTTGTCACAAAAATTTGAACTTGTAAATCATACTCGAATTTCTACATGCTCGAAATGGTTGATTCACTTCTACTCTTAGTTTTGTATGTTGATGATTTGTTGATTATTGGTTGCTCGACTTCAGCGATTGTCGCAGTCAAGAGGATTCTACATGATAGGTTTTTAATGAAGGACATGGGTCCACTACACTTCTTCCTTAGACTCGATATCAGTCAGGATGCATCAAGAATCAAACTATCTTTGGCCAAGTATGCACGAGATATCCTTGATATATTTCACATGAAAGACTGCAAGTCTTCTCCGAATCCTTTCCTATCAGGAGTCAAAATTGAGGATGGCGGGGACACTCCATTGGTTGACAGCACACTATACAAACAGCTAGTGGGGAGCTTATTGTATCTCACATACTCCATACCAGAACTCTTCTATGCAGTTGGTGCAGTTTACAGGTTCATGCAGGAGCCGCATGAGCTACATTGGAAGGTTGCAAAGCATATCCTTTGATACATAAAGGGCACCATCACCTTTGGGATTCATTATGAATCAAACTCTACATTAGATCTCATCAGGTTTACTGATTCTAACTGGGCTGGCGATAGCACTAATAGCAAGTCCACATCTCGTTACTCACTCAGTCTTGGTTTTGGGCCTATCTGTTGGTCGAGAAAGAAGCAGGTTGTTATTTATCTTTCTTCATCCGAGGCAAAGTACAGAGGGGTAGTTAACATAACCATTCAGGCTATGTGGCTAGAGAATTTTCTCACTGAATTGGGCATTCAGTTTTATCTGTCGATCGTCATATGTTGTGACAACCATAGCACTCTGAAGTTCTGTAGAGATCCAGTTCAAAGGTAGCGGATGAAGTACATCGAGATCCACATGCACTACATCCAGGACTTAGCACACGAGGGGATCATCGACCTACAGTTATGTCCTCCAGCAGAACAGACGACAGACATATTCACCAAGACCTTCACAAAGCAGAAGTTCCACTCTCTACAAAGTCATCTTGGAGTGAAGGACACAGTTGCCTAGCAACTATTAGTTCTTGTTTTTACATACATTGTGCCTTGAGGGGGTGTTTTTCCCATGATATTTTCCCTCGCTCCTCACTTTATTTCAATGTATCTTTTGTATTTGGGTACCTAACATGGCCTTGTTGCCGGGACCCATTCTTTATTTTCACCATAGT
>JZKD02S0466278.1:0-17330 GCA_000966675.3 Picea glauca | reverse complement strand
AAAAAGACACCAAGTATTGTCAGTCCATGTATGGACTCTGGAGGCATCACTGCCTCCACCAGTCCTAGATTCCAGGAAATATGAAAAGAGAGCTGGGAGCTCCCACTTATGATATCTTTTGGAATCAATGTTAGTATCGGATATGATTTGCTCTGTACAAATTTAGATCATTTATGTCATGGAACAAGTGCTGTATGGTAGGAGGGATTAAAGCTTAGTCCTTTCAGGTAGATTTGGAAATGGAGATGATAGTTGACACCATATAATTATTATTAGTATTGGATATGATCTGCTCTGTAAAAATTTGGACCATTTATGTCATGAAACAAGTGTTATATGGCAGGGACTAAAGCTTAGTCCTTGCCAAGTAGATTTGGAAATGAAGATGATAGTTGACATCTTATAATTATTGATGAGGATGATTATTAAAGTCTATTGAGATTAGTGAGTATAGACACTTTAAAAGATGGGGATTGAGGACTACTATTACTTAAAAGACTAAGATTCTAAAGTGTGAAACATCAACAATATACTAACCACGTGCTAGCTTAGTAGTCTTAAAAGAATTCAGCTTCTAAGGGTTTTAAATGAGAAAAATTAACACAAATAACTACACCCTTAGAAAGACTGAGTTTCAAAGAATTTGGCATAGACTCACAAAGATGGAGAAAGACTTACTGCTCTATAATGACATAGATTATAGATTTGTCATACAGAGTATTAGCCAAGATCTCTTGCTACATTTGTACTTTATTTGGCTGGGGTATAATTTTTGAATTAACGTGAACTTCCTTCCTATTGAGTGCAGAGAGCCAAATGCAAATTGCATTAAAACAAATTCAAAAAATTAAAAAAAAAATTAAATATTTCAAATTTAATAATATATATTTAATTATATAAAATTTATTATATCACATTTAATATATCAAAATTACACCTTAAAAAGTGTACAAATCACAAAATCACAACAAGAAATAAGCCACCTACATTTGAGTGTGGTAGTTAGATTGAAGTAGAATGAAGGACTTCTTAGGTAATATTTATTATTAACATATTGTATGAATTATTATATAATTATTAACTATTGTTTATTCGATATAGTTTAGGTGGTTGGAAGGAATGATTGTTACTCTCCTCAGTCAAGTTCAATTCCTTGTAATAATTATTATTTTTTTTAAAATGTAAAATTTAAGTTTCTATTGTTCTTTTAACCCTCTCCATTCTTAATACTTTGAGTTGTTTTTTCAATTAGTATATCATATACTAATTGGAAACGTTTTAAGCATGATAGAGTAGCATGATAGAGTGTTGGCTGGTCTGCGATATCTTCCCAAACAAAATTGCTATGTGAGCATCAACATTGCATATGAATTAGGTCAACTTGCCCAAAGTACCTGAAATGGTGATAACATATCATTCGCTGTTACTCCCACTTAATGGCACAACCTTAAGCCCATGCTGTCCATACTGAGTAGTGTTTATTGATAGTTATTCTCTTCAATTTTTAAGATGTGGATTTAACAAATAATCACTCAAATATATAGATTTAACAATTTCTTATTAAATTTCTGAAAAAAAACATCGAAAAAAAATCATTTAATAAAACATTTAAACTAAAAGAAATTTAAATAAACAATAAATTTTTCAAATTCAAAACCATTGTAATACAAACTATCACAAACATAATAGTAATTAAAAACATAATAGTAATTAAGATACTGCTTAGAATTAAAATCATTGTACAACATAAAGAATAGAACTGCCACTGTCTAACTGCCCATCCATGGACACATTAAAGTCAATTTAAAATGGAGATCATTAAAGTCAATTTAAAATGGAGATGAAGCAATTTGAAGTGAAGCTGAAGATGAGTTCTCCATTTTCACGTGAAAATCATCTTACTATCTAGTAATATTAGTCAATGATATTGCAGATCGCACTTAGTGATTTCGTGAACGAAGATCAGATTCTACTCAAAATACATTTTACCTTAAATAAAACTCCGGGTTATGAAAACTATTAAATGCATCTGGTCTGCAATAAGATCCCAAGTTTATATTCAAGATAAATCAATATTAATTTTATTATTTAATTAAAGAAATGAAACTATAACTTAAAATTATGGATAACTAAATAATTATTTTAAAAAGTTAAAGAAACTACATAAATTCATTATTTATAAAGAGAAGAGATAGGAAGAAAAGAAAGTCCACATGGACACTTAAAAAAATAATAGCTTTACATTCTTACAGATTTTTTTATTTTTATTTTTTGAATGATAATGTTTGGGTACTATTTTTATTGGATAATCAACACTTTTTCTCTTTTTAATGATGATATTGTTGTTTTGAAAAAAAAAAAATTAAGTTCAATTGGAATTATAGTTTGGGAAAATAATTAATACAATTGGAAAGTTTATTTAAATCTAGAGAAGTTAGGTGAATTTAAAAGTGTTTAGTAGTTTATAACTTTATCATGTTCTCTTTTTAGAGGCTAAGCCATTTAGCATTGAAATTAAAGAAATGGTTAGATACTTAATGTACAAAATATAAGTTGACTAAGAATAAGGACAAAAGTCTTCTTAACATTGTTTTTAATTCCCATAAAATTCACTAGAGGCTTAACACAGGATGACATGAGGATGTTTTTGGTTAATGAACTTGTGTGTAATTTGTGACAAGGGTGTACAAAATATAGTAACTTAATGGTTGTGTGTTCAACACGTATAATAATGGATTTAGAGCTAGAAACCCTAACCCTAAGGTAGATTTACCATTCTCAAACCTATCTCATTCATGAAGTAAATAACAAAAAGCATGACAGAAAAGAATTTACATGAACAAGAAGTTTAAAAACAACGAAAGAATTCCATTACCAAAAGAATGATGCCAAGATAATAATTATGAAGTGAGCTTGATGAAAACAATGAGCTCCAAATCCCCTCCTTGGTATGGGTCCTTGACTTCCTTGGTGTGTAAAAATGATCCCCTCCTTGGAAGAAGGTTATCTAGAAAAGGATCACATATATATAGCATCTCCTCAAAGTAGTATCCCCAATACTTCAATCCAAGACAACATGGATTCCAGGTAATCACAAGTTGATTCACATTTGGAAGGATGGTATCATGGGAAAACCACCCTTGGAGAAAAAATATGAATTATTCCCCTTAAAGAATTGGATGGGTAGTTGGGGATTTATCTTTCTTGTTGATATATCATTTTGGGTAGTTGGTTTTGTTGCTAGTTGGGATGGTCAATTGAATTGCCCCTACCCCACTTAGCTCAGGTATAGTTTCCACCCTTTTTTCTTTTCTCAAAATTTATTCTCCACACGATTTACTCACCCTGATCATAGGGTTGGGGAGCCTCATATTACAGTTTCAAGGATGGTTATCTTCTACAATTTCAATCCATTCCCCTCCCTCGGTGCTCTATGATATGGAAATAAGTTTGGCATTATTACCCCCCAACCTAGGGGTAACGAAGGAGATGATGTCTTTAGGCCCCCAAATAGCACACATGGAGACATGGAGTGCCAAGAGTTGGATGGACATCACAACCCACAAATCCCTTCTTTTTCACCATGCTTCACCATCATCATCAGTAGCAAAGCAACACCCACCACACTAGCCTAGTCCATAGAGGGCGACATGTCTTACTTCATGAGGTAACTATTCAAATCTCATGGTGAGTATTATTTAAATATTTGGGGCATTTAGATAAGTTTCAAAGGGTCCCTTTTTATTATGAAACTTTTTTCTCGAAAGTTATGTTTTCTACCATCTTTTACCTTTGTGGTTATCCTGGGGTTTCTAGAAAGTTTTCTACCCCTGGGGAAAGGGGTGCTACTGAGGTTTCTTCTTGAAGGGCCATCATGCCATTCACGATCATCTTTTATCACTTTCCATCTTCATTCCCCTCAATATCCTCATATTTTGGGTCTCTGAGTTACATGTATCCCAAAAAGGGGCACATACCTCATTCTCTTATGGGAAGAGGGGATAAAGGCCCAGAGATTGTTGCATCTAGCGTCAATAAATAAATAAATTGAAAGAGCATCCACAATCAAAATGCAGTGGTAGGGATACAAAAAGATACAAAATCCATAGTCCCAAAATTGAGCTCTACCTTTCTAAGATCCCACCCTAAGTCTCGAGTGTGAATAAATGCCTCACTTATTTGAAAATGGATTATAAGTATCCCTCTTGAAAGGAAACACATTTGATGCATAAAATCAAGAAACCTTGTAAAGTGGACTTGCAAATTATCTAAAGAAAATAAAGAAAAAGGAAATTATAGGGCTTGGAAAAAGGTTGTGCCCCAAATGAAAGGTAACTCAAGGATGCAGTACACCCTCCACAAAGGCACCCATGGAAATGAGACCATGTGATTCCCTTGCATTTAATGACCCCATGCCCATAAGTTTATCCTCCATCCACCTCACATTCATTACATGGCCTAGAGAGAGTTCACCTGGGAAACACTCCTCTACTTGGAGAATTGACCTACCCAATAGGACTCTCTGATAACTCTCCCATATCTAAATTTGGTAAATCGCATAAAGTCTTTAAGCATATGTGTAATTTGAAATGGGGGATATGATGTTCTTGTTTAGGTGGATCTTGGATTAAGATTGATTCACTTGGCATTATTCATATGACTTGTGGACCCTTGGAGGGAGTATATTGTTTGTCTTTGGAGGATCTTTCTCAGTGACATATTTCATGGAGATACTAAGTCACTTGGACCTTCATATTGGTGTAAAATCCCACAGGTTTGACATTGAGCTCAACAAAAGGGAGGATAGAGATGATAAATGTTGCACACTTGGTAATGGCATTGGCCCATGAAAGAGGCCTAGGATGATGAAAATTTCATGATGTCACAATCTCATGCTATAACATTTCACTTTTGGAGCATGACGTCAAGCTTAAAGAGCTCAATTTGGCATGGTTTTTGCACTTGGTGGAGTTGTGGAATATTTACCCCACATTTTGTGGACTAGTGGGATAATGTAGCACCATAGGGAGACGATGTCCTAGATTTTGGAAGCTATATCACCCAATGGCCACCCTTGAGGAAAATGTTGGAGGCTTATTTCACATTATTTGGTCATTTTTGGTCATTATTTAACATTATGTGGGAGAAACTCAAAACGTTTTGGTTAGAGTCAATGTAAAAACATGAATTTGGACCTAAATTAGTTGATCTAATTGTAAATTTGAATTTAAGTAAGCTTGGGATTCCTCTATAAATAGAGGCAATCCTCACTTCATAATGATATCATAATTTGAGACATATCTCTCTGTCAAAAATATTCTGGCTCTCTTTTTTTTGTGCAAATGGATTGGTATGATTTGTCTATTGGGATTTTTTGCTCATGCGCTCTTGCTTGGAGATGAAATTGATGCACTTGTGGATGAATAGTTTATGATTTAGGCTTCTTCTTGGTGTATTATATTGTTGATTTGTCTTATTTAAGGGTTAATTTGCAGGTTATCTTGATATTCCATTTTCCTGAAGAACCCTAGGAGGGTTAGGATTGTGTATCCCCTCCTTCAAGCTATTTTTTTATGGTGAAGAGAGATCATTCAAGGGTGGATTCACGGGTTAGGAGTGTCTATCCCCTTGAAAACTTCCTTGGTTAGGGTCTTAAAACTAGGGGTTAGGATGATCTATCCCCCTAGGGTTTAAAAACTAGTTTCCCATTAATTTGTTGTGCTAGGTGACTTGGAAAAGGTGACGGCTTGGGATCATAAGGGTTTGGGTTCACAGCTCAATTTTTCCATCCTAACCTACTTGTTAATGTTGTGACTACATTTCCAAATATATAAAGAACTAATTCATTGGAAAAAATGATTAATTCTCCCTTGAAATAGTTTGAGTTTTTGATAAATTAGTCATGCTCTAAGATATCATTTCATGCTAATAAGTCTTGAGTTCTTGAAGTTTTTCTTACCTCTGTAATAAATTTTAATTTACAGACATTATGAATGCAAAAAACTCTCTCTCTTACTCTTTTTTACGAACTAATTCATCGTAGACTTTTGTGCTTGGACATTGCAAAGTGATGTACTAATCAAGGGCTACAAATTGACATTCTTATTTTCTGATTCCTATGGTGAATTCTTGTTGTTGTAGCTAATTTCTGCTACAACCACCTGTTGACTATTGAAAACGTCAACGTAGTTTCTCCCGCAAATTGTTGCTAAAACCATTATTATATAAGACTAAATAATGCTAGTAGGTGGGACCCCCCTTGTTTTGAAGATCAAATCTGTTCATTTTCAATAGTACGATGATGTGCTACAAAGGTTTACATGGTTGACGAGAATATCTTTGTTATTGATATGAGTAGAGTTTTTGTGATGATATCCCTTCATGCGACTATAGCCTGCTACCCATTAATGGTGATTGTTCTACTGCACCTTCATAACAACATATTAGTAAAGTTACATTAACGACATTTTTAAGGAAGGTAAGGTATCACAACAAGTACAAAGGAACCCAGTCCTACAATACCACATGCATAAATATTTGTTATCTATTGTTAGCTCTAGTTACAAGGAAAACACTATGAAAGTGTTTAATTACATTTTTTTATATGCACATGGTGAAAATTTTGGTGGCGCACTTTGGCAAGGTAACGATGCAATGGTTGTATTTTGATTAATGGAATCGGTGGCTGACTTGCATACGTCATAACGTTGGTGGATCATGGAAAGATGGATTTCATTTTTGTGGTGATTATGCTATGTTTCAGTTAAATGTTGATGACGTTATACATGATCGTTTAGATTGTGTAGTGGTTAAGTGATGTATTTGAGTTATATCGGGAATGTAAACAAGGGTGGTGCATTTGACAAAGTGAATGCAAATGGTTGAATTACTATGTGGATTTGGATTATGTAATGGTTTAAATGTATTGATACTATTGATGCCTCGATTGATTAATGGTGATTAATGGGAGACTCATTGGACTGTACTGTGGAGTAAATGATAGATGGGTGGAGGAGACGTGCATTTAATGCACATCACCTTTACCCTTCCCGTTGGCCACAACCCCAGTCTGATCAATGTTTGATCTTTCAGTTGTGTTCATGCTCCAGATTTCTAGTAGGGTGAAACCACTCGAACACTTCCCATCTTAAGGATTTTGATTAGCATGTATGTCTCTTTTGGCCATTTTTGACATCACTCTGGTTATGAAATGATTCTGGCTCAGTTGTGTGGGTTTTTGTTGTCCTGAGTGCTACAACTATGTGGAATTTTCGATTTGAATGGATGATTCAGTTTAAGTTCATTGGAATGTTAGTCTTCCTAGGCAATAGTTCTTTATTTCCACTGCATGTTGGTCGAAGGGTTTTTTTTTTTAAATCATGGCATGGTGAATGTATTCACAGTTATCGAGTTAAATTAAGAGCCTTGTTTTCTTATTTCAGCCTTGCAAAGGGTTTGTCTTCCATCCACAAGCACCATAGCCCCTTGGGCATATGCCTTCGTCCTCAAAGTCTCACTTAAATTAGCCATGTTCCTTTTCTGAAAAGATACTCTGCTAACCCTTAACCCTCCAAGATCTAGTTGCATAGGGAAACTTTCGTACCTGTCAAGTCGTTTCCAGTTATTTTGGTCTATTACCTTGGGTAATGACTCACCCATGAGTCGTATCACTGTCATGTTGTTATGGTTACCCATCATTGCCTCTCTGATATTAGCATAAACCTTACATTTCTACTTAAGGTCACAGTCACCTGCCTTATGATAAGTAATTCAACGTTTTTTAAATGGAAGGGCCTCTATCCTGTGTCGATTATGTGCCTGGTTATGTATAAGCTACCATGGTTGTTTTGGTTGGTTATTCCTCTACCGTAGTGGAATTTGTTAGTTGGTATACAGTCACTAATATTCACACTTTTGATGTTTCGGTTGGTGGCTGACATTGGTTACGATTTTGAGGATTTCTCATGCTGATCGCATTCTGTATAGGGTTTTTGCAAATGAATTATTGAACTGAGTATATTGCATCTTCTGTTGTCGGTTGAGTAAGACCGAGTGTGTGTAACTTGGTCGACCACGATTGGCTAAATCAATGTCTCGGTACAATTTATTGAATTCTATTGTGGTCGATTGTAGTTGTGTGTTATGGAATAGTTGCATCATGAAGTTTCCTATTACACACAGTGCATTATTGATTGCAATTTGGCCATTGTTGATGACAGGTGTGTTGACTATTTGGTTCGGGTTTTAAGTCACCTTGAGTTTTTTGTTTTACAGTGGCATGGTTACATCGCCCTTGAATTTTTCTCAAAAATGATTGTTTGGTTGTATAGTCAATTATCATTCCAGTCATGGCATGTGAGGTTTTGCTATCTTGATTATCTTTTACATATACATGTGGGAGCGAATATCATTACAAACTTGATCGGTTCTATTGCGGAAGTAACAACTTCGTTATTATTTCATAAACATGCCTTTTAAATACAAATTGGATGTAGCAGTGGTGGATGTAAATGATTACATATTGGGAATAAGTGCTATTGTTGATTGTTATAACATGCAGAATGTGTGAATAAAAGAAACATAACATCTTACAAATTATGTGAAGTACTTATGTTTTGTAATGGTGATGTGTTGGATATTAATGGTCGATGAAATTAAAACACTACACAGGAATTATTTGACTGTTGGTTGATGCATATTTCTTACTGCAATATATGTTATGGAGTGCTTGATTGATCTCATGAACAGTAACCCTTTTTTTTTCCCTTTCATTATCTCATTTTTCTCTAATTATAAACCCCCCACATATCCCATATTCATTTTGTTCACCCCCTGTTCTGATATCGATCACAACTAAGGAAAATTCTGTGTTAGATTGGGTAAAAGTGGCAAAGTCATGTGTGGATTGCAGTGAGTTTTATTGGTTGCTACAGTTGATTGTTATTATCATTGAGTAGTGACCATGTTTCTTCCCTCTCATTATATTATCTTTTTGCTAATTACAAATCCTCATGTATCCCTAAGCATTGTTTTCACCCCCCTGCTGAATGATTGACATTAGAACAATTTGTATCGATTGGATTGCATGAGCCTGATACATTCTGAGCCAAATCTATTTCATATTTTTAAGGAGTTGTCATGCATGGTTATTTAAAAGACTAGTTTCTAATTGTTAACATATGCAGGATGATTTTTTTCAGTCGGGGAAGCCCATGGCCGAGGAAACAGAGGTAGAGGTAACAGGAACTGAGGCCCAAGGAGGCCTAGGTTCTCAATTCATTTTGATGTTGATTCTGAAGAATTGGGCCAATTGTTCCATGCTATATTATTTAATTAGATTGGACAGGGGATAGTCTAGTTGAGGCTTGAAATGCCTCCCTTCCAAGCCCCTCAAGCCCCCAGTATACCTGTACCTCCTCATGTCTCTTTATAGCCTGAAGTCTCGAAAAACAATCGGTGGAAGGAGATTGTCCACCTGGAAGTCTCCCATCACCGTGGCTGGTCAAACTTAACTTTGCCTACTCACCCACCTTTGAACCCCATTTCCCAAGTTTCCCCTAACCACTCGCCAGTGCAATCCTCCCATGCCATCAAGATATTGAATATTGAATCCCACCATGCATTTGGTAAAGGAAAATTTATCGTTGCCCCTTCCTCACCCTTTGATAACTCTGGAAAATACGTGTCTTCATAGATGCATCCGAGGGACGATTGTTTCCCATGTGATTAGTGAGATAAATCCTAAAGGCTCTGCCCATCTCAATGCATTTTCAGGGAAGTCGGGAGGTGACCACAACAACCAAGGGAAGGTTGCTTCATAGATTGGAAAATATGGCTTTTAGCTCTTATGTTATTTATTGTTTATGACAATGGACTACATGGATTTTGGACAACATGTTTTATTTTGGACAACATGTTTTATTTTGGACAGCAGGTCTTGTTTTGGATATATAAGTATTAGTCTGAATTATTTTTAAGTTTTATGAGCTAAAATTGCCAAAGAAAAATATGTTTCAAGGGAGGCACAAGGGGTGTGTTTGCTTAACAAATGGATTATGTTATGATGTGATGATTGTTATCATTAGGGGAGCCACAAGGGGGTCCCACCTATTAGTTATTATTTAATTATAACCATATTATGATTATTAATTCCCCTCCCCTTCCTTAAATAAATTTAGTTAAGGTCCTATGTTAGCTTAACTAATAATTTAGTTCAACTACTCTAACCAATTCGAAATTGTTAAAAGCTTAACTAAGGAGAGGAACAGAAAAGGATAGAAGCAAAAATCATGCTAAGGTTTTCTCTTTGAATTCATGTTGAGATAATTCATCTTTCATTCATTCATATCTTCATCATAGCCTAATTCTCTTTTTTGATAGCAGGGTCTTATTGTAGACATCAATATTACGGCTGAATCAAATCATTCAGACACTTGTTCTTCAGAGGTATTGATCTATCTTTGATAGTCCGTGTAGGATTGTCTGTTTGTGAATTAGTTTTCATGACTGATAAATACTATTGTGAAGAGTCGAGTGGGCAACAATCTGTGGCAAGATGATCCAACTTTTAGAGTTCAATTTTGGTTTTCTGTCAGAGATCTTTTTGTATGTTCCATCGGGGATTTCTAAGTTTGACTTTGGTCCAAGACTTCTTGTGAAGTTTTGTAAAGACAATGAATCTTTGATGAATTTTAATGAAATAAATGATTGCTTTATGTCTCACCTATCTTGATTATGATCTTGGTGTCTTTTACTTATGTTATTATATTATTTTCAGCAACTGATATTTTCAGAAAAATACATAAAAAGTAATTTTCTAGCAAGATTTTTGTTGATAAAAAACAACCTAAGAACTTGTAATTAATACTGGTGAGTTAGGATACATATTTTTGTTGTCTATAAACATAGGGTGATATTCCCGTTTACTCTACTTTAGCCAAGTAAAGTCTGAAAATGCTTGAGTAAGATCAATCCATATCTTTTCCTCAACATTTATTTGGCGACCATACTCGGGAGATCTTCGATATCTCTCCAATTAATTTTTATACTCAATTCTCATCGATACATTTCTCTTTTTTTGTTTTGGTTCCTAGACTGTTTGCTATTAATGATTGTTCCTGTTGCAAGGCAACCCAACCTTGAGCCCAGTCTCCAAGACCAAACCAACATTGCTTTGAACCTGTTTCATACTATTTTAGACACTACTAGGACTCGGGATGAGCTTAACCGTTCTTGGGAAAAAATTGAAAGAGATATTGGTGTCCAAGAACAATTGGATGCTAGACGTAGGCAGCCTAGAAATCAGTAATAACCTTTCGTTTCTTCGGTTTTGGCCTTTCTTTCATGTCCTTAGATTCTTCTGCTTCTAGAAGAAGAAGAGGCTTGTCACCTGAAATCAATCCTATTGTTGAGATAGGAAGGAGGAAAGTTGTGTTATCTGCCCAACAAAGTTCTCTAAGGAGGAATTTGTATGATTCATCCATCTCATCTTTGTTTCCTCATCTACCATCCATAGAATGGCATGTAGTGGTGGCTTTGGTGGCACTGGAAGTGCTCCATATTCCCAATATTCATCGTCATCAGTGATTGGTAGCTTGTACAACCACCATATCCCGGTCCAATCTACTACAAACCCCACCAAAGTCATTAAGAAATATGGAATTTTTTAGTTCAAAGAAGATGCCACAAGTACACCATGGCATGTGTCCTCTCCTCTTAACCTGGCTACTGGTACTATCCCGCTTTCGAAATTTAAAAAGAATTTTCCTAAGTTTTCATGAAATAACACTGTTAGTACCAACAAACACCTAGTGGCATTCTCTAATGCGTTTCATAACATAAGGGATAACGACAATGACACTTACATGCACTTGTTCGTCAACTCCTTGGAAGGAAAGGATGCAACCGACTTTTTTGACCTTACTCCTAAGATCCTGTCTACTTGGGAGAAGTTAATTTATTGTCTCTGATCCACTTATGGGCAGACCAAAAGCCCCGCTGACAAGTTAAGGGAGTATAATAACATCACTTACAAAGATGGTGAGACCATTGGGTCTTTCAACTTGCATTTCACCAAGTTGTATAATCAAATCCCTGAACTTATCCACCCTCAGAACCAGGTCGCCTTCATGCATTATTACAATGCATTACCTTCTCCTTACCACTACCATCTTGAAGAAAAGGCCATTGACAATCTCGGTTCTTCTCTGCACACTTGCTCAGATTATGAGGAACAACTTGAACGAACTAGTTTACCCCAAGGTGAATCAGCTAGATAGACGGATATGTCCACCCTCTTACAGCTATTACAAGATATGAACAACTGTATGATATCTTTTGAGCGGAAGGGTACTGTCAACCCTCTCAACCATGGAGCTTCATTCTCTTCTGCCCCTCCTTTTAGAAGTCTGGTTGAAAATAATTTCCAGCTGAAAGATATCCTGTCTCGGAGTTGGTGTAACTTCTGCGAGGAACACCACAAAGAAACCACATATGAGGTAAGGAAGAGTGCCAGAGATAAGATATTTCGTAAATGACTAGAATCCACCATCGTTGTCCTAGATTTTTTTGATCCATAATATGTCATGGTCATCAACACTAGAAACAAATCCTATGCCCCAAAGGGAAAATTTGACCCTCCTCGCAGTTCTTCTAGCCCGAGTTCATCCTCAACCACGACTGCACCCTAGGCTCCTAAAATTCATGAGAGTCAAAGAATCACTCCCTCTTCCCCCTCTTCCAAGTACAATATCTTGAATCAATTGGCCAACATTAAGGCAGATGCAACCCTCTTAGACATGGTTTTCATCCCTGAACAACAGATGCATCTGAAATAATTCATGGAAGGAAAATATTATGTTGTAGCTAGTCTTTCCGAAGAGGTAGACACAGAGGATTCATATGTAAATAAAGTAGGTGTACATAATTTTAGGTACCCTGTAAAAAACCCTCCTTTCTTTATTTCTATAAAAATCATGGATAAAATTGCCCATTGTTGTCTCATTGATGGCGGTTCGGGCCCAAGTCTGATGTTGAATATTATTATGGAAGAGCTAGGATTGTCTTGTACAAACAAAAATGCCAGAAGCATCCTCTCCTCTAATAGTTTACAACAAACAACCATAGGCGAGATTAAGGATGTGACCTTGGTTTTATGCACTCATTCTGAGATAAGGACAACACTCAGCATTCAGGTGATCGACATGCTTGTAAGTAATTACTCAATTATCTTGGGGAGAGATTGGCAAGCCCTAACAGGTGGATACCTCTCACTCGACGGAACACATTTATCCGTTCCTCAAAACGGAAAGAATATCATAGTTCTTAGAGAAGTAAGAATCTCACCCTACATAGAGAATGTTCCACAACCTAGTGTAAACTATATCGAAGAATACCTAGGAGTGTATTCCATATTCGTCGAAGAGGATGATATTCCTCTGGAAATAATTGATTTAGAGGATGAATTGTGGCATATGCATTTTGATAGTTCACATTCTAATAAGGGTAATGGTGTTGGTATTATCTTGATCTCCCTTGTAGGAAATATTCATAATCTGTCATACAGGTTGGAGTTTGCTTGCTCAAATGATGCCGCTAAATTTGAAGCTTTACTGTTAGGCATTGAGAATGCCCTTAATCTTGGTTGTGGTCACCTTTCAGTTTTTGGAAATTCTGAGCTTGTGGTGAACCTGATGCGTAAGACATGCTCTCCTAGCAACAAGATGATGGAGAAATATTCCCAAGCTGTCTGAGCACCTGTCTCAAATATCCTATCCTTTAACATCACTCAGGTTAGGAAGGAGTTGAATTCTATAGTTGATCGAGTAGTTGTCTTCACATCCTCTCCTACTCAACAACTCTTTCCTCACTGGCCCAATTGTGCTTTTCAATCTCTACATCCTTCATACATTTTGGAGAATGAAGAACCTTGGAAGGTCATCCCTAATAATGAAAGTAGTTTTGTTGTCATTCAAAATAAACCTCTCAAGCCTGAGGAGATTGCGTCTGTAGAGAATAACAAGATTCTTGAAGGCTTGAATCCTCTCGAGAGTTCATTTTCCTCGAGTGTTGGAGGCAACAAAGAAGAACAAGAAGAAGGGAGGAGGTCTACTGTTCAAAAGGTTTTTGCTTGGTTTAATGTGGATCTTCATGGTTTTGATCTAGGTTTTGTTCAGCATACTATGAAAACAGCTAGGCAAAAACAAAAACTCATTAACTCTGCGCTAAAAGAAACCTTTTGAAGGAAGCTAGTGGATTTATTAAGGACCGAAATGTTTTTTTTGGCCCACCAAGATGGATTTTCAAGGTGGGATCCTGCTTCAAAGATCCTTCATAATTTTAGGACCTGCACTAGTCTTCGAAATTTCAGGCAAGCAATTATAAGAAATCCTTTCTCTCTTCTCAATATAGAAATGTTTCAGCAACAGATCATAGAGTTATATGTGGACTCCTACTTGACAGTTTCTTTGATTACAATAAAATCAAGGTGGAAGGGGAAAATTATCACAAAACCAATCTCACCACTAATCGTGATACTATGTCCTACAATTGCCTACCCTCTGGCTTATTTGATACAAGTATCGCCTTGTTAAGTTCTATACACATAACTTTCGATAAATCAGTCTGTCTCCAAGATTATCTTGATGATTTAAACGTATGTGTCAAGGGGCTAATAGTTACATCAGGTTTTCAAATGTTAGGCCATTTCTGGATTACTTTTTTCTTAGATACTAACTCGTAAATTTTAAAGGTGTTGCAAAGACAATGGTACTCCCGTACCATTAGCAGTCCTCGTTTGGAATATTTTGAGGGGATAACATGAAAATATTTTTCTAATGATATTATTTTGTATTCTAGTAGTTTAGTTCTGCTTCCCAATTTTGTGCTCTCTCCTGCTTTACAACCTTTGATTTCTACTTTCTGAACTGAATTTTATTTTCTTCTTTCTGAATGGTGTTATCTCTATTGTTGCTATTTTTTTTTCTGCATTATTAATTCTATTGGTTTTTGGTCTTTATCATCTTTTAGAATGTTCAAATTAGGATGTTGGATCCTTTTTGCCACAGTAGCACTCCTGTATCCATTGTTAGTCTATAACAATCAAGCTTACGTAGTTGTTATGAGGTCATCTTTAAAGGACCCCTAGAAATTGTTGTTTCTTTTTTTCACTGCTGTCATATAAAGAGTTGGTTATTTCCCACTTCTTCTTGCCATTTCTTCATCCATTGAGATCTTAAGAGAAAATCTCTAAGTCCCCCAATTTCAAGTTGAGAGCATATTATAGAAAAATAATTATGCACACAACGATAAAACCCCTCCTACCTAACATTTTTTAAGAGTCATTCCCATTCCTGGTCATCTTTTATTAAATCTACTCACTTCCCCCTGTTGCATAATCATTCGAGTTATGTATTCTTGAGAGGACTATTCTTGGTCAGTGAAACCATGAGTTATGAGTTCTAATCTACTAAAAGAAAATTTCCCCTTGGATTTTCCAGTTTGTTATCGATTGAAAATGTCAACGTAGTTTTGCCCGCAAATTGTTGCTCAAGCCATTACTATATAAGACTAAATAATGCTAGTAGCTGGGACCCCCCTTGTTTGGAAGATCATATTTATTCATTTTCAATAGTATGATGATGTGCTACAAAGTTTTAGATGGTTGATGAGAATATCTCTGTTATTGATATGAGCAGAGTTTTTGTGATGATATCCCCTCATGCGACTATAGCCTGCTACCCATTAATGGTGATTGTTCTACTGCACATGCATAACAACATATTAGTAAAGTTAAATTAACGACATTTTTAAGAAGGCAAGGTATCACAATGAGTACAAAGGAACCCAGTCCTGCAATACCACATTGATAAATATTTGATATCTATTGTTAGCTCTAGTTACAAGGAAAACACTATGAAAGTGTTTAATTACATTTTTTTTATATGCACATGGTGAAAATTTTGGTGGTGCACTTTGGCAAGGTAACGATCCAATGGTTATATTTCGATTAATGGAATCAGTGGTTCACTTACATGCGTCATAACGTTGGTGGCTCATGGAAAGATGGCTTGCATTTTTGTGGTGATTATGCTATGTTTTAGTTAAATGTTGATGATGCTATACATGATCGTTTAGATTGTGTAATGGTTAAGCGATGTATTTGAGTTATATCGGGAATGTAAACAAGGGAGGCACATTTGGAAAAGTGAATGCAAATGGTTGAATTACTATGTGGATTTGGATTATGTAATGGTTTTAATTTATTGATACTATCGATGCCTCAGTTGATTAATGGTGATTAATGGGAGGCTCGTTGGCCTGTATTGTGGAGTAAATGAGATATGGGTGGAGGTGATGTCAATTTACTGCATTTCACCTTTACCCTTCCTATTAGTTGCCACCCTAGTTCGACTGATGTTTGATCTTGCAGTTGTGTTCACACTCCAGATTTCTAGCAGGGTGAAACCGCTTGGCCATTTCCCATCTTAAGGATTTTGATTAATAGGTATGCCTCTTTTGGCCATTCTCGACCTCACTCTAGTTATGAAATGATTATGGCTCAGTTGTGTGGGTTTGTGTTGTCCTGCGTGCTTCAACTGTGTGGAATTTTGGATTTGAATGAAAAATAGATGGTTCAGTTTAAGTTCGTTGGAATGTTAGTCTTCCTAGGCAATAGTTCTTTATTTCCATTGCATGTTGGTCGAAGGTTTTTGTCTAAAATCATGACATGGTGAATGTCTTTTTGGTTATCGGGTTAAATTAAGAGCCCTCTTTTCTTATTTCAACCTTGCAAAGGGATTGTCTTCTGTCCACAAGCACCATAGCCCCTTGGGAGTATGCCTTTGGCCTCGAAGTCTCACTGAAATTAGCCCCATTCCTTCTGTGAAAAGATACTCTGAGTTCTATTGCGGTAGATTGTTGTTGTGTGTTATGGAATAGTTGCATCATGAATTTTCCTTAGTTACACACCGCGCATTATTGATTGCAATTTGGCCATTGTTGATGACAGGCGTGTTGATTATTTGGTTTGGGTTTTAAGTAACCTTGAGTTTTTTGTTTTATAGTGGCATGGTTAGATCGCCCTTGAAGTTTGCTCAAAAATGATTGTTTGGTTGTATAGTCAATTATCATTCCAGTCGGGGCATGTGAGGTTTTGGTATCTTGATTATATTTTACATATACATGTGGTAATGAATATCATTACAGACCTTGATTGGTTCTATTGCGGAAGTAGCAACTTCGTTATTATTTCAGAAATATGCCTTTTAAATACAGATTGGATGTAGCAGTGGTGGATGTAAATGATTACAGATTGGGAATAAGTGTTATTG
>JZKD02S0466245.1:0-17330 GCA_000966675.3 Picea glauca | reverse complement strand
GGTTTCAACTACTCTCCTCTTGTCATACTCTTCTTCTCTGTTGTGGGAGCCCTCTCCCATCTCATGATATGCCACCATTATTTATGTTGTAGTTTTCCTTGATGTCCACTGATTGGTTAAGTGATGATAACAACATTTTATGTTATTTAATTATCCATTGATTTATGATTAGCACGCATAATTTTGTATAGTGAAATCAACTTCATCATTAAGCACATAACAATGTCTTACAGTTATGGTTTAAACATGTGAAAATAGTAGAAAGTTATAACCCTCTTTTTAGTAGTAAAATTTTAACAAGCTCTTGTGGTTAGGGTAGGGTAGGGTACCCTCCCCCTTAAAGTATTTTTCCAAAAAAATTATTAGACTCTTTCTTGATCCCAAGCAAGCCAAGTGTTGTTGCATGCTCTGATACCACTTTGTAAGACACCCAACCCCATAAGTGTCTTTCTAGAGAATGGATTAATAGTATTTCTATTTTCATTAACTCCTCAAACCCTCTTTTTGAGGGTGACATTGTCTTCTTCTCATTGAGATCTTTCCAATGATAGTATTTGTTCTCAAAACCGAGATTTGGATTGAAAGTTATGGCCTTTTGAAGTTTTTGTGCCTTCATTGGGCCGAACTTCTGTACTACCATGTGGAATCCAAATCACTGTATCGATATGATGTGTTCTATGCATCCCCTTTAGGAAAGACATATCTTTTATCTTGAAATCAGCATGGCATCGGATAGATAAAAGGGTTAACCCCAAAGTGCGCTTCTTTGGAAAATTGAATGGAGGGGATTTGATCAGGGTTTGGATCGATGTCTCACCTCTCATTATGGAGTTCCTCCCTCATCAGAGTGCTTCCTCCCCAGATTCATATTCCCCTCTAATGAACATACTATGACCATACATGCTCTGACGGATTGGACGATCCTCGTGGTCAGATATCAACGGCTCTAATCACTTCAGAGTCTTTACTTGCTCGGAGGTTTTCTTCCATCCCAAGCTCTTTCATATCTTAGTGTATTGCAAGACCCACTTCGATCTACGGTTGAGATTTACTCTCACACTCCCAGCGATATACGATCTATATCATCTCTTGGAATCCTCCTCATCAGAACCCCCTAGTAACCATGCACTTAGACATCTCGATAGTGATCCCCTCCAATCAATGGTAGAGATATATTCTCCCTATATCCTATGGTAGACATTTAAAGGCTTCCTTCCAAAGTTCTAATCCCACTAGGGCCCATCTTCATCCTCTTAACAAACTAGGTATTAACACTTCTCATCCTCTGAGACACACTAGATACCACGATAGAATGACATGTGGCCCCATCATCACCTTCCACCTAGTGTGTCACGTGACACTCATATCATGTCTTGGTCCACCCCCTTCAAAGTTCCACCTCACCATGACATGTGGAACAGTCACCACTTGACACATGGACCCCCCCATGTGGAATGATGTGTCATACACGTCATCTTAGGGTGTGGGCTCATCCATTCAGTCCTGAACACATGTCCATTGTGCATAGGCTAGGTGATAACATTCTTCCTTGCTCCAAGCTTGTGATGGGTGGTCGGAACCCCTCCTCACGAACCTTTCCCCATTGGGGTACCAGCCACCAATCCTCACTGGCACCTCATTCCTTCTGTCAAATTTCCCCCCGATACCCGATGTCCTGAGACATCGTCCCACCGATGTATTGGGATACTGGGGCTCTCCCAAATGAAAACCACATGCAGCAACTTCCTATGGTTTCGGTAATTTAATACCTAGGGAATTAGTCTCCCTCTTGAGATTTAATTACTATATCAATGGTCAAGCTCCCTCTGGTTGTAGATCTAACGGTTGAGGTTTAAATAGCTTGCCCAAATGTTGTATCTGACATGGGCCCACACTCAACTCCACCTTAAACTAAACATTCACAAGTGTCAACCCCATGACACGTAGTGGCCATGCTAACATAGTACATCACCATGAATTCATCTCCTACACGCGTAAAAAGGATTTGGAACCCCCATGTGATAACCCTACCCTACTAGGTGTCAACACATCGGGGGATATAAAACTTACTCCAAACAAACTCTCGATACTTGGGGATTCCGAAGTCCTAATTAACCACGAAATCTAACCGCTAAGTCGAAGTTTCTAGGCTCGATTGGACGGTTTGGATTAATCTCCCTACCGATCTAATAGTTATTGTTCCTTCAATGATTACACAAGGAATCAAATAGGTGTTAGTTTGGGTACTTGAGCATCACATATTTCGATGCCCACGTTGCTCTTATCTATCCACCACAACAAAAATAATCCTACGGAAATAACACCAAGTCAATGAGTCAGTCTTCCACAACCATTCTCTATTGAATGGAAGGAATAAAACATAGATTTTGTCGACCCTCTCTAGCCTTCTACACACAGGCCAAGAGTAAGTACAACGCTTCATTCCATCAATAAAATGTTAATTGTTTTACACAAATTTTTTTCCTCTTTTTCCAAAACACCCAATACAACAATATATATATATATATATATATATATATATATATATATAGCAAGAAAGACTCAAGTTCATCTTCTTTAACTTAGAACAATGTAGGAGGTTCAAGTGTTCACATGTATAGGACAAGTACAGTTCCACATAGTCTACAATTTATCATCACAACAACCTGTCACAAGTGGTAACTCCCCTTTCAGGAATGTCTTAAGGCCTGATAACTAAACTTTGGACATGACACTTCCCAATTTCAGTCTACAGCTTCAGTAAGGTAAGAAATAACAATCATAACATAGAAAATCAACATTTTCATCTTCACATGTTCTGTGAAGACTTTAATTATTCAGTCTTCACTATTAACACCTAAAATGTATATTCATACACAATCACATCACCAAAACATGTATTCCAACCATGAAATCATTAGCCAGCATCCATAAATACATTTACAAGAAATCATTCATTCTTTTATTCACTATACGGAGTATATATTTACTTATCTAAAGGTTAGAAAGTGTTGGAAACTATTGAAGGGTGTACCACTTTCCACCTAACCATAGGCATATCTACACTATTTGTTTCTATAGTTGGCCACCCCCTAGCCAAAGTATGATGCCATGAGAGAAATTTCTTCTTTTGCTCAGCAAAAAGAAAGAGATGAAGGTTACTCTCATTCTCCCACAGGAACCTAGCAATCGAGTCTTGAATCCACCAAGAAAGGGGGGTTGATGTCATTTCTCACTCAATCACTAAACTTTCTACATCCTCGTTTATCAGCTTGATTTGAACACACTATCAAATGGTTCCTATACCCAGACAAATATATTTTCTCATTTCTCCTTCAAACTAGAGGAGCTTCACACACTCTTCTTCAGATATTGATCCTCATACCCATTCATGTGCATGCTCCCTTTTGTCCTCCTTTGTGCCCATAATTTTTCCTCTTTTATTTCCTTCCTCATCAATATTTTGTGGGTCAAATCAGAAAACTTACATATGGGTACTATGTCCATCCTCTCATTGATTCTTGAGGAATATTTCCCAACTACCAGCTTGACTAGTAAATAAATTCTTCGGAACAGAGAACAGTTCTTGGTTTGAGAATTTTTAAATCCAACAGAGTATTGCCTGGCAAGGGTCATCTCAACCTGTAATGGTTCTCCTTCATTATTCCCTCTCATGGAAACATAATATGTATAGGAAACACCTTCAGCAGTGATTCAACAATTTTCATTTTATTTAATAACATAAATATTCACATTACCATCTTTAGCAAAGGTTCATCATTTCCCAAAATCTACACATAACAAATATTTCCATAGTCTTTTAGCAATACTATAATTATATTTACAATATGGGGGAAACAAGGATATTACATAAGGTTTAGCACAGTCCCTAGCCAAACCCTTAGCCAAAAAGGCGTCCCCTTGAAGCCAATAACTTTTGTGATACCAAAAGTAAGTTTTAAACATTTTACATTAATGCAATGCACACAGATATTCTTAACACGGAAAAGAAAAAAATTACAATCACACATATACATAGAGATTTACTTTGGAAATCCAACCGGGAAAACCAGAAACCTGTTTTAGAGACACACCTATAATTATATTCATCATCCAACTTCATTGTTTTCAATACAATATAGAGGATGTCGCAGGATAAACAAAAAAACAAACAAACCTAAACCATTGAGCTAGATTGGATTACAACCTTAATTCCTTAACCAGAATCAAAAAACCATGCGCCACTAAACTACCAAAGGAGAAAATCAGCCCAAAATTTTGGAAAATAAACCCCCAAGAGATTGTTTTCTAGGGAAACAGGGGGACCCACAATCGTGCAAAGAATATAACACATACCCAACAGACTACTCATTGTTGAGTTTGATGTAGATCTCTAAAATAGTGTGGGAGTACCACCATGCTTGGGAAATTCCTTCTAAGTGGTTGCTTGTAAGAAATAAGAATTGATCTTCAGTAATAACAAGCTAGGTTTGAAAATAAGTCATTAGGTTGCAGATCTAGGAATCAAAAATATTTCAATGCATTTGTCCACCATATTTTAGCAAGGAGATTCGGGTATCTAGCTATAAGGTAGAAGTGGATTCCCTAGGTTGATGATGTAGATATTCGATAAGGTAACTAGCCAATTCCTGAACTACAATAATGAGGTTGGAGTTGTCATCATTTGAAAAATGGAGGCATGATGGGAGAGAAATCCCTGAATAACAAAGTATTATTGTGAAGACATGAAAATGAAACCCTAGGCTAAAGTGTTTTCTAGGTTGAACGTCAAAGACACTGAGGTTCCTAAAAAAGAGTGGTGAAGAGAGAGGATGCAATATAGAGGATATATAGAGGGTGGATACAACACAAGAGAGGATTTTGGGTGGTAAGGAAGCCTCCAAAAACTCAAAACTTAGGTAGATATATGTCGGTGTTGGGCTTAGGGAACCGGAGTTATGAATGGGTATGTTGAATATAGATTTTCTGGGTGTGACCAATGGCCAAGATAACCAACAAAAGATGAGATTTTTTGGGGTGTAGGATAGACCTCAAGAAACCCAAATCTTGAGAAGATTTGAAGATAATGTGTGGTAAGAGGGAAGTCTCCAAAACACCCATTATTGAATGAAAGGGGAGAGCCTAGATCAACTACAATAATACCAAATGGTAGGGAATAGATCTAAACTAGTAATGAAAACCAAGAACAATATAAAAAGAAGAAGAAAAAGGGGAAATCGGTGTTGGAGTTACTTCACACACAGATAGGATTTATTTTTCCTAAGGTCCTAAGGTTTTTCCTATGTTTATTATTCATTATTCAGTCTCCTAAAATTTAGGGGAAAATATTCCACCTGGAGAATATTCTCTTCAGTTTGACTAGTTGAGTTGAGTCTAGATGTTGCATTGGTTTTGTCACCATGAAACTCAACTAGGTGGTAGTTCACTCTCATAACTTCCTGAGAGACTAGACTAGGTGGAAGTTCACTCTCGTAACTGTTGGTGTGTGTCCAGATCACTCTAGACCACCACTATGGCGCATTGGTTCTCCTCCAGTGCCCATTGATTGAGTTATACAGAGTATATCATGTGTAAATTATTCATTATTCATTACGGTTAATGAGAATTCTTCCATTATTTCTCTCTTGTTTATTCTTTCTCGATTTATCTCTGCAAATGTGTGTGGTATTTTCTATATAGATCTATTATGTGTAGGTTCAACACATTTACATGGTATCAAAGTCGACAGACTTCTAAGAAAATCTACACCAAATTATTTTTCCAGGTACCAAAGATTGAAGACATCGGAAATATGGAATTCCCAAAAGAATTCATTCTTACACCTTACAATTACTTTGCATGGAAGGAGAGAATAATGATTCATCTATGAACTAGAGGATTGTACAAGTTAATATTGAATACAGATACAGAACCGACATCATCCATAGAAAAATCCATGTATTTAAATCAAATGGATGAAGATTCAGAACAATTTGCAGTGTTATTTCTCTCGATATCCATTTTCACAGATCTTCCTATAAAACCCACAATGAATCATGCACCACCTTGGAAGGGATCTTTTTAAAATAGGATGAGATGAGGGGACACATGCTGGAGGTGTAATTTCTCACATTGGATCCAAAAATCTTCGACAATATCCAAGATTTATTTACAAAATTCAAGGATTTACTGTCGCAACTCAAAGCTTGTGGGGTTGATAAATCTGAGGAGAAACAAATGGTTCTCACCATTCTCTCAAAACTTGGTCCTGAATTATTTGTGTTCATATCCACATTCCATTCAGTAAAATTCACCTCTAGAGCCACCTGGAAGATGCATTCTCTTGAGGACTTTATCGAATCCCTGACACAAGAGAAAACCAAGCTCATCAACATGGGAAAAATCAAAGGCCCAAAGGTGCATGCACTTACTATGAAATATGGAAGCCATCAATATTAGAAATATAAATATAAAGACAAAATTAAATCTCATGCACATCCGAAGAAGGAAGGGTACTCAAAACCCTTCATCGATGCCTAAGGATCCAAAGGTTAAAGGGGAAGAAAATGGGAGAAATGCACTTACTGGCATAAAGGATTCCATCCAGAATCCACATGCATGTAGAAAAAAATATATCTAATGACTCAAATAATTCATCAAAACAACCTTGGATATCACATCCCAGAGGGTGCCAAGAAGAAGAAGCCAGAAGATCAGAATCCCAAGAAAGGCAATTCTAGCCTTGCCTTGATTGCCATCAACTCCTCTCCTGATGCTTGGATCATAGATTCAGGAGAATCAAATAACATGGCTTCCACAAAAGAATTATATTCTTCATTTGATTCATGCAAAGGTCCTCCTATTCTGATGGGGGACAACTCTCCATTTGAGGTCACCGAAAAAGGAAGGATTGAACTCACCAACGGAAGCTTCGAGAATGTGTTGCACGTTCCCAAAATTTATGTCAATCTTCTCTCCATGTATCAGATAATGAATTCAGGCACCAGAAATAAATTCATATTCACAGCAAATGCATTGGACATCTATGACATGCAAACCAATTCCAAGGTTGCTACCGATGAGGTAAATCATCAATCTAGATTGTATACCTTTTCTGAATTTATTGAACCAAATTATGATTTACTGCTTACCCATACTGATGAAAGTAGTAGGATATGGCACGAAAGGTTCAGACATTTGAATTTCATATATATGCAACAAATTAGCAAGAAAATATTGGTTGATGGTCTACCAGACATCCATTTCTCCAAAGGAGTTTGTGAGGGATGTGTTCTTGGAAAACACCTTCAAGAGAAATTTGACAAAGGAAAGACTCAGAGAGATTCCTCTCCTTTAGATCTGATCCATAGTGACCTCATGGGTCCTTTTCCACATCCATCTATCAGAAAAGAGAGGTTGGTTCTCATTTTTTTTTATGATTTCTCACATTTCACATGGATTTACTTTCTCAGGAAAAAATATGAGGTCTTTCAACACCTCAAATATTTCGAAGCCCTGGTTGAGACAATCCGGAAAGAAAATCAAAGTCCTATGAACTAATAATGGGGGAGAGTATGTCAATCATGAGATCCATAATATTTTCCATGAGGCAGGGATTCAGTTGCAGCACACATTTCCTTATACTCCGCAGCAAAATGGAGTTGCTAACTGAAAAAACAAGTCTCTTAAAGAGATGGCATCTTTCATGTTACATGCAAAGTCACTACCACAGAGACTATGGGACGAAGCACTTAATTGTGCAACATGCATCCAAAACATATCTCCCCATAGAGTTTTCAAGGATAAGACCCCCTACGAGGCTTGGAGCGGCCTCAAACCAGAAGTGACCCACTTTCATATTTTCAGTTCACATGCATGGGCCTAAATTCCCTCTAAAAAGAGGAAGGCACTTGATCCAGAGAGCATTGATTGTATTTTTGTTGGATACCTCGACGGTGTGAAGGGATACAGACTTATTGATCTTTCCTCGGACCGGCTCATCATTGAGCGAAGTGTCCAATTCAAGGAAAGTGTCTCGCATGTACCTCAGCAACTGCATGTAGACACCTTCATTCTTCCACCTGTTTGAGACGATGAGCATGCACATGTTGACTCTTCTTCGGATGAGATTTATGATTCAGAGGAATCAGATGATCCAGATACATATTCAGTACATTCATATGAAGAGTCAAAGAATCTAGATGCATATGCAGAGCCAAAGCAAAGGCCCAAGTGGGCACAGACTACTCTTCAGGATGCAGGGGATATTGTTGGTGATCCATCTGATACTAGGAGGACTCGATCTGATTTCTAGGAGCCTCTTATTACACTCATTTCCACTAAACCATTTCCCTCCAGGAATATTTTCTTGGTTCAGTCTTTAGATCCATAGTCTTATGGCGAGGCTACTAGAAATCCATTTTGGGAATCCACCATGCAGGTGGAGTACAACTCCCTCCTCGAGAACCAGACTTGGGATCTGGTTCCCCTTCCTTCTGGAAGGAAACTTGTCAGATGTTGTTAGAGAAAGATGTGCCTCACCCTATGCAATATTGAAAAGAGGGCCTTACTCCATTTCTTTGTGCAGACTCACTTTCCTTGATTGATAAATCTAGAGACAAAAATATAAATTTTTTCACTTGTACGCATTTTTCACACTACACAGCAAGCGTATACGCAGGCTGCTCCACTACAGCCCGCGTACATCGGGATTTGTGTTGGAAAATAAAAATTAAATGTCAGGTTTCCATGTCACGACGGGAGATCTCTAATCCTTGGCCTTCCATATATTGGAAACATTCTGACTCGGCCCTTCAATTTCATTTTGAAGGCTATAAAGAAGCCAATTCCGAGCTATGGAAAAGAAGAGAGAATTCAACTTTGAGAGCAAAGCTACTCTGGAGAAATTATTACTTCATATTGATTCTGCATCCCTTTGTCCCTTAAGTCTGAACAGAGTGTTCATCCCCCAAGCTCTTCCCTTATTGATGGAGAACCTCTTGGTCTCCCTTATATGAGCTTTCCTTTGGTGGAGGATTAAAGTGGTGGAGGCCCAGCTGGAAGGAACTTGGTTTCTCGGTTTCGAACTGTGGTGACACGGAATTCTGTAATGTTTTCACTTTTGTTGATCATTTATTAATAGAAATACTACTTTCCCATCCAATTGATATCTTGCAAATATATGAGTTATTATCCATGGGAATGTTTGTTTTGTATATTAATGGATTATGATATATGATGTTCTAACCCTTTATATTATCACTATATGCTTTCTTCGCTTGTTTGTTGAGAACTTGTTGCACGTATAAAGCTTTGGGTCAAGAGTTGGACGAGGCAGGTCCCTTTCTTATCTCGCTTGCACATTGGTTTATATAGCATGTTTATGGGAAAGAGTTTATTTCTGCAGTCATACATGTCTATTATGGTTTACCCTATCCATAGAGAGACTTTCCTCGTAACAGAATTGGCGACCATACTAGGGATGAACATTCTTTCTTAGGGTTTGAATTACATTTCTATTTAGATTTCTCTCGTTTCTATTGTGGTTCTTGTCGTAACATTGCTTGACAGCTCCTGTTCACTCTTGGTCTGATTTTTCAGCCTTTCTCCCTTGCCTGGCCTTGTTTCAAAGCATATACATGCCTTTTTCCTTGGCAGCTGCGTATAAACGCATGTTGCCTCACTGCAAGCTGCGTATATACGCTATGTTTTCCCAAACAATGACGTACACCTATTTTCTTACATGTTTCCTTGGTCTAGTGTTTGTTGGTTGGGATTTGATGCTTGTTGATCCTTCTTAGGTCTCTATAGTGCCTGTTAAGTGCCTGTGGGATGACAGGAAACCCTCTTTTGGTTGAATTTATGGGCGAAGTCTTTCTCTTCATTTTAGCATTTTTATTGTCCTTATACATTGGGTTGGGTATTTAGTTACTTGATATCCTACTTGAGTTATCTATTTTTTATACACAATAGGGCTATATATCAAGTTACTTTTTAGTCCATGCATTTTCAGTTTCGATATATTGAAAATACAAAACAAATAGGTATTTTTCATTGCTTGGCATTTTTGTCTTTGAATATCTATCATTAGCTTAGTGCATATAGTGAAATATTGCATTTTTACTTTTGAATTGCAGATTTGAATTTGGAAATTGCATTGTTTTTTAGGAGTATAGCATTCATCAAAAGTTAAAGCTAGGACTTTGCATTACTTTCATATTTACTTTTCTTGCAGAGTCATAACACCATGAGTTTCATTACCATACCTTTTTGAGTAATCATGGCCATAAAATCAACACTATAATTTAAAATTCATTAGTAACGTTTTTATTTTCTAGGGTGCACAAACTAGCCTGGGATTTAGTGCCTTGGAATAGGATTTTGTGAGTAAACTTCTCCAAGGAAAGTAAATCAACATATGTGTCTGAGTCGAGGAGTGGAGAAATCCATTGTATAATTGGTAATATTAGGAGGCTGCGCTCACACCAGAGTTAATCACAAGGTTGCGTAAAGTTGGTTGAAGGGATATCGCCCCGATACCTTCCTAGTGTCGGAGATATTTCTGGGGATCTAATCATATCTGGGGATCTTGTTAGTGCCTTTACCTCTGTGAGAGGTGGTGCTTTCAAGGTTTCCGGATTTTTTACCCTACCCATATGGTGGACCTGACTTACGTCTACTCGCATGTGCATAAATTATACAGTGATTTATTAGTTGCTTGACTTAGGTGTCTCATAGGTTACTTGTAGGGATTATTCTAGAGGTACCCTGGGTCAGATAAGGGTCAAACAACACACAACCTTTATGGAGGATTACCTCTCTGGGGGGATATGATCGACTGGTTGGTAAGCCCATGAGGGCCCTTATAATTGATTATGTTACCTCCGATATTTAGCAGGGAGTCTCAGGCCCCTCTTGGGTGAGACATGCCTTCTTTAGGGAGGGAGGCCACTCAGGCACTTTACCCCGTTTGCATGCATATTGGTCATTTGACTTTTGGTGTGTTTTTTTATTACTAGTTGGCCTTAAGAGTATATAATGAGTCCTCGTTATGGATAATGGAGTCCCTTTGGCTCCCTCGTTTACTATTGCTTACCCCATGATGCCCAGTCAGTTCATGGGGATGAATCCTCATGTTTCTTACAATGGTATGCATAACTTTGGTACTCAGTCTGTGCCTTGGGTCTCTAGTCATTATCCCGTTGATATGCCTTCACCCTTGCAATTCTCTCCTTGGTCCACTTATATGAATCCTATCATTGGATCTGGGGGAGCCATGGCCCCAATGCCTAAGTCTTCATTTGATATGAGTCATTTCCCTCAACCTTCCTTTACGATGGGAGGTTGGAACCTCCCCTCTTACAGATCCAATCCTGGTTATGCTCTTTCAGGAGCCAATACTCAGATGGATGCTTATTCTACCTGCTACACTCCATCCATGTATCCTCCATCCACCATGTCAGTTCCTTTGAACACTTTTTCCATGGCAAGTCCTCATGTGTCCCCGGGTGTTTCATACAGGGAGAATCATTTTTACGTTTCGGGCTACCCTCTTCATGGGACCCCTTCACAAGGGGGAAACATATATCCTCACTCGAATAATCCTTATCGTACTTCTATCTCTTTGCAAACTTTGGTGATGATGCCCATTCAGACTTCTCTGAATCAATTAAACGGAGGATACTACCTTTCCGGATAGGGACAGGGGGTAAATCAGGACCCTTCCTGGCCTGCAATGTTTCAAAATCAATCTTTCCTTGGACCTTGGCATCAAATTCCACAATTCACTGTTAGCCCAATCACTGTCATTCATATTGGTGCTCCATCACCAACCTCTTCCAGTCATGTTGGAGATGAGTCAACATCTTCTCCAAATTATGTTCACAACCCGCACCCAACCTCTGTTAATCATGTTGGGGGCACCACCCTATTCACCATGAATCATAGAAATGTCACATCTCCAACCTCTATTCATCATGTCGGATATGACTCTCTCACCTCTTCCATTCATGTCGAGAGCATGTCACCAGCCATTGTGAACAACGTTGGGGGCATCGAGAAGCCTAGACGTATCAGACGTAAGCCTAAATTACTTTGCAAGACTTGTGAAGGAAATCACCTTACTCATTTATGTACAACTAATGTCAAGATACCAGAAGCATGGAGCTCTCCCAAGGGTCCTTCATATTCTGAGACATCTGTGGTTTCCCTGAACCCTATCCCTCCCTAAATTGACACGGTGCTATCTTCTCCTGACCTCACCCCCATTTTCGAGGGTGATGTGTCCTCTATCCCTGTTACTGTGCATCCTCTTCAACCTAGATTTGAAGAGGTGGTCATACCAATGAAATCTCTATTCAATCCTACTCTCCTTGTGGAGGGTGATACATACTTCAGTCATGTCATCATCATTCCTGATCCTACCCCTTCTAAATGATAGATATTTATTCTCTCCCCGAGTGCTTTCCCTCCAAGTCCCGAAGAGGTTCCCATCGATTGGGACGACCTTGTGGGGTATCCCACACCCCCACCTAAGTCTTTTCTAGTAAGATACATTATTCGAACCATCACAGATACTGTATACTCTGTTAGTTCTTTATCCTCCTCCACTTGGAGAGCTTTGGGTTTTCCCAATATTTTGTCGGATATTCATAAGATACTGACATTCCACAGAATCCTGGTACAGGAGCCTTGGCCTCCCCCATTACATGTTGATTAGAACAACGTCAACGAATTTAATTTAATCTCTTTTCCGACTCATCTAAAATGGGAAAAGATTGTCGAGTGATTTTTCCCTTTCACACTCTTTAAATTGGATTTTAAAGGTCATGAGTCTTAGTTAATCTCTTTTCCAACTCGTTATCAAAGAGTGAAAATATTGTCGAGTGAACTTGTCTTTTTCACACTCGTAATTTGGTTTTGAAGAGACGTCTATTTGACAAGTTTACCCCTTTTTCATGCCAAGTAGACTAAAAGAAATAAAAAAGGATATTTTTGGGTGTCAAGTTGTGATTGCATCTCATTCTCGTGCTTGTAGTATTGAGCCTATAGTTGGTTCTCACTTTGCGTTATAAACCATTTTCCTCAGCAGTTTTGCATCCTCAACCAAGCATAGCCTTGTTTATATCCTTCACAATTTGACTACCTATACCTAGGAGGGAACATTCCCCTTAGTGTCCATATCCCACATGCACTTCCCTGCATTGAGCATAGGTATGTTCCACTGCTAGAACTAGTTTTGCTTACTTGCAACACTCGTTTCCTCCTCTGTATCATATCATTCATTTGTCTATGAAAAAAAAAATACGAGAGGGAAGGGAGTATTATCTTATATTGGCAGCAGTCATGTCGCCTTTGAAAAGAGTACAAAATTATTTGAGTCCATTCATCATCATAATTTTTGGATTAGCATGGCCTTAAGAAGATGAGCTCGTTACAGAGTATTCTCTACCAACTAGTTACTCTTCTAGTCCCTATAGAGAATTTCATCGATGCCTCCTACATCTTATGGTTTCATCATCAGGTCTATGATGTCATATTCCTTCATATGTCTCATGCTCTTGTTCAAAGGAAGTCTATCAACCTATGTCGGCCACTCCTCAAAAATCTTGACTTTGCATATTGGCCATACCCTCAGTTTGTCTCAAAATCACACGATATTGTAGTCCTATAATGCACCATGGCCCTACTTTCATCATTGGTAGGTAACCTTGAACCTAGCAGTTGACATTTCATCATTGGTCGTTGACTGGGTGGTTTCCCTTGTGTTCGATGGCAAGACATATATTCACACATAGGGATTCATGCAGTGTCTTGGATTCCATTAGCCTTATTGGTGGTTTCCTCGCCTTTGTCGGCAGTTTTCATCATTGGCAGCTATTCAGAGGGTATTTTTCGTGTACCGCTTGCACTTGGCACACTCGAAAGATGCACAGGGTCGTTGGTTCATGAACTTGTTCTTCATTTGATTTCCACCAAATCATGAAGCTCATGCTTTCTACCTCATGTTGACTGATGAGATATGCCTTAATGCTCTCCTTTCATCGGGTCTCTTTCCATTGACATTAGCCCATTTATTCTAGAAACAGGGCTTAGATTCTTATGAGTAACTTGAGGCTTGCAGTCATTAGTGGAAGGCTCTCTCACCATCGATAGCTGGGAATACATAAATGTCTCTTGATCGATGGATTCTTCAAGTGTTCGACATTGAATCCTCTATTCACACTTGTAAGAATGTACTCAGTGCCTTGATACCTACTTTCATTATCAGTAGGATGTCTCATGTTTTCTAATGGTATACCTCAATGACTGGTAATCAAACAATGTCTCATTGTGTTCAACCTCAACTCCTTTATTCACATGATGTAGACTTGCACCTTTGGTAGATTGTGTAGAATTATTGAAGACATCACTATGTGGCCACAGCTTTCCTGAGTTGTTGCTTCCTTTTCATTGGACCAGTACCTATGACTTCAATGATAATGGGAAATTAGATTGTACTCCATGGTATACAGATATTCTCAGCTTGGTTTCTTGAGACTAGTTCTACTGGGCCTTGTTCATGACTATGACAACTTTTGGCATGTAACCACATTTGTATTTGCCTATTCATGGCCACGGACACTTGTTTGGTATATTTGCACATGGATCTGCAATGTATTTTTGGCAGCCATGTATGCAAACTCAGTGCAGAATGTAATGAGAAATTGAGATTGTCCAGTTGGTTCTCTACCACTTCACTTCTGGGTTGTTTATAATGTATTTCAGCCATTGTAGATACTCCTTTGACCTCACACATTAGGGGGCATATGTTAGAGCAAGATTTGCCTCACCCTATGCAATCTTGCAGAGAGGGCCTTACTCCATTTCCCTATGCAAACTCACTTTCCCTGATTGATAAATCCAAAGACAAAAATATAAATTTTTTCCACTTGTACGCATCTTGCACCCTATACAGCAAGCGTATATGCAAGCTACTCCACTACATCCCGTGTACCTCGGGATTTGTGCCAAAAAATCAAAATTAAATGTCAGGTTTCCATGTCACGACAGGAGATATCTGATCCTTGGCCTTCCATATACTAGAAACGTTCCAACTCATCCCTTCAGTTGCATTTTGAAGGCTATAAAGAATCCAATTCTGAGCTATGGAAAAGAAGAGAGAATTCAACTTTGAGAGCAAAGTTACCTTGGAGAAATTATTACTTCATATTGAGTCTGCATCACTTTGTCCCTTAAGTCTGAACACAGTTTCCATCCCCCAAGATCTTCCCTTATTGATGGAGAACCTATTTGTCTCCCTTATATGAGCTTTCCTTTGGTGGAGGATTGAAGTGATGGAGGCCTAGCTGGAAGGAACTTGGTTTCTCGGTTCCGAACTGTGCTAACACAGAAGTTTGTAATGTTTTCACTTATGTTGATCATTTATTAATAGAAATACTCCTTTCTCGTCCAATTGATATGTTGCAAATATATGAGTTATTATCCATGGGCATGTTTGTTTTGTATATTAATGGATTATGTTATCTGATGTGATAACCCTTTATATTATCACTATATGATTTCTTTGCTTGTTTGTTGAGAACTTGTTGCGAGTATAAAGCTTTGGGTCAAAGTCCTCAATGGTGGACATCATCGAACATATGGGCGAGGTAGGTCCCTTTCTTATCTTGCTTTCACATTGGTTTATATAGCATATTTATGGGAAAGAGTTGATTTCTGCAATCATACCTGTCTGTTGTGGTTTACCCTAGACATAGAGAGATTTTCCTCTTAACAGATACAGATGTGTCTACAGGACCAAAAGCGCAGCAGATGGACAGATTAGCAGATACAAAGTCGAGCTTGTTTCCAAAGGATTTCACCAGGTGCATGGCATTGATTATGATGAGACCTTCGCTCCAATAACAAACACGGATTCCATACGTTTATCACCTTCCATTGTGGTTGACAAGGGATGGGAAGTCTATAATATGGACGTGAAGAATGCATTTCTTCACGGTGATATCTATCAGGAGATCTATATGGATTAGCCCTAGGGATTTATGAAGGATTCATCCTTGGTCTGTTGAATGAAGAAATATATTTATGGCCTCAAGCAAGCTTCGAGGGCATGGTATGCCAAGATGGAATGCTACTTGTTGTCACAAAAATTTGAACTTGTAAATCATACTCGAATTTCTACATGCTCGAAATGGTTGATTCACTTCTACTCTTAGTTTTGTATGTTGATGATTTGTTGATTATTGGTTGCTCGACTTCAGCGATTGTCGCAGTCAAGAGGATTCTACATGATAGGTTTTTAATGAAGGACATGGGTCCACTACACTTCTTCCTTAGACTCGATATCAGTCAGGATGCATCAAGAATCAAACTATCTTTGGCCAAGTATGCACGAGATATCCTTGATATATTTCACATGAAAGACTGCAAGTCTTCTCCGAATCCTTTCCTATCAGGAGTCAAAATTGAGGATGGCGGGGACACTCCATTGGTTGACAGCACACTATACAAACAGCTAGTGGGGAGCTTATTGTATCTCACATACTCCATACCAGAACTCTTCTATGCAGTTGGTGCAGTTTACAGGTTCATGCAGGAGCCGCATGAGCTACATTGGAAGGTTGCAAAGCATATCCTTTGATACATAAAGGGCACCATCACCTTTGGGATTCATTATGAATCAAACTCTACATTAGATCTCATCAGGTTTACTGATTCTAACTGGGCTGGCGATAGCACTAATAGCAAGTCCACATCTCGTTACTCACTCAGTCTTGGTTTTGGGCCTATCTGTTGGTCGAGAAAGAAGCAGGTTGTTATTTATCTTTCTTCATCCGAGGCAAAGTACAGAGGGGTAGTTAACATAACCATTCAGGCTATGTGGCTAGAGAATTTTCTCACTGAATTGGGCATTCAGTTTTATCTGTCGATCGTCATATGTTGTGACAACCATAGCACTCTGAAGTTCTGTAGAGATCCAGTTCAAAGGTAGCGGATGAAGTACATCGAGATCCACATGCACTACATCCAGGACTTAGCACACGAGGGGATCATCGACCTACAGTTATGTCCTCCAGCAGAACAGACGACAGACATATTCACCAAGACCTTCACAAAGCAGAAGTTCCACTCTCTACAAAGTCATCTTGGAGTGAAGGACACAGTTGCCTAGCAACTATTAGTTCTTGTTTTTACATACATTGTGCCTTGAGGGGGTGTTTTTCCCATGATATTTTCCCTCGCTCCTCACTTTATTTCAATGTATCTTTTGTATTTGGGTACCTAACATGGCCTTGTTGCCGGGACCCATTCTTTATTTTCACCATAGT
>JZKD02S0466244.1:227686-239586 GCA_000966675.3 Picea glauca | reverse complement strand
ACTGTATCATATTAAATGTGAAAGAGAGATTACAACCATGGCCTTGATGTCGTAAGGTCCCTTCCAACTGTCCTTTGTTCCCCACACACTTCTTGCTCCAAGGATTCTGAGAGCATAGATCTGATAATATTCACAATCTATCTTGACAAAGCAAATCTCAAAGCCACTCTAACCAAGCTAATAATTCCAAGCCAACCAAAAGCTAACAAAGCTCAAGAACCCAAAAAGCTAACTTTCTCCATGAGAGCTCCTCTCCTTTTATAAGTTGAAGAGGATAAGGTGAGGAGGTTAGGATGATCCCACTAAATCATGAAAGCGAGTAAGATCCAAACCATTCGGATGCCACCTCACCATAGAAGCTTCTCCTTCTAGAAGATTTGAGAAAACGCTTGTTTTTCCCACGTGTAGGCATTCTCGCACCCTGCCTATAGAAAAACCTGCGAACATCTCGCACCCTAGTTATGGTGCAACCTGTGAGAATTAGGCATTCTCGCACCCTAGCTATGGTGCAACCTGTGAACTTCCTTTTTTACAGGGTTTTTAAAAGGGAAAATGCAACTTCTTTTCTCAGGAAAAGTTCTTCTCCTTTCTCTCTTCAGGAACTCAAGCCACTGACCCCTCTGAAGGCAACAGATAGGTTTACATCATTAACGGTCATAGGGATGATGAAAATAATGTGTAACAGCAGCTATGGAGAAGTTTAAAGATGTTGACATCAATGCCATGAGTATCATAGTGGATTCCATAAAATACCACTTGATACCCTACATCTCCCATATTGACTCATTGAAGAAGATGTACGATGCCCTAACAAATCTCTTCTCAGTCAGAAACATTGGACAAGTTATGAGTCTAAGGAATGAGCTCCATGACATGAAGATGAATGACGAAGACAGCATAACATCATACTTTGTAAGGATCTACCAATTAAGAGATCAATTACAAGCTATTGAAGAGATCACTTCAGAGAAGGAATTGGTGAACATAGTACTCAATGGTCTTCCCAAGACATGGGATGCATTTTCTGCAAGCATGAACACAAGGAAGGAGTACCCAACATTTGAAGAAATGTGGACTTGTTGTGCTCAAGAAGAATCAAGGATCAATGCAAAAGAGAAACCCCAAAAGAAGTACGATGATCAAGCCTTCACAGCAAGATTCAAGAACTTCAGGAATAAAAGGAAGTTTGGTCCAAGGAGGAAGCCAAATCAAGAGAAAGACATTTCAAAAGCACAATGCTTCAACTATCAAAAGTAAGGTTACTACAAGAATCAGTGTCCCGAGCTAAAGAAAAGGAAGGAGAAACATGAAGCATCGATTTCCAAAGAAAAGGAACCTACAAAGAAGACTAAGCAGGATGGAAGAGACTTCTTTTTCTAAAAAGGTAACAACACTCTTCTTATTTCTTGTACATATCTTGTTTGCATCATCTCTGTATATATATTGTATATCTATCTCTTGGAAGATAATGTGTTCCAAGAAGAACTATACCTAGGGAAGAACAAACAAGATGAAAATGGATATTATTAGATAATACACATGAAAGGATGAAATACAAATCATGTGGAAGCTATTGCAAGTTAAGCTGAATCAATCATGAAGAGACTTAGATGAAGCAAAGACAGAAAGAAGTCAGCAATTGAGAGGAAATTGGAAAAAAAAGACTTATGACATTTTGTAGAAGACAACTAGACGGAAGCGTGAACTTTGCTAGACAAAGAGAGCCAATTATATATTGCAGAATACAATAAGGATGTAGCTGGAAGCATGGACTATGTTAGACGGAGGGATCCGATTATATGCACTTATACATGAAGAAAGGATTAGGAGGGAGTTAATCCTATGATCCATTGAAGATGATGAAGTATATATATCCATGGTAGTAACCATGAAAAACAGTACGTGTTCAGTTCAAACGCAAAAGAAGACTTCTTCAAAGATAAGCCTTAAAGTATTCTTGGTTGTCCATCCAGATCCGTGATCCTATGATAAAAGGAAGAAATGGAATATCTAGGGCATGGAATCTATAAGACCCGAGAACTAAAGAAACGCATGAAGATTCCAAGAAAGAAAGAAAATCCAAAACAACCAGTCATTGTATCAAGAATCATAAGACTGTCAGCCTAATATAAACTCAATAAAAGCAATCAAACAGAGGAACTGAAAGTCGTGATGAAGAACAGTGTATGGAAGACTTATGAATGATAGCATTGCGATGATCTAGAACTAGAAGTTCTCCCAGATGGAAGGAGAAGACTATGATGATTACTTGTTCCAGTAAACCAGACTTATCTCTACATAATTCATTATATCATCCGCAACATCCATAAGTTGGAGCTCCACATCAGATCAATGCAAAGAATGTTCTCCAGAGAAATTGAATAAAGAGCGTATGAAAAGCAATCTCAAGACTTTGAGACATACCAGAAAGAGACTCCTGTATGCAGATAGAAGAAGATAACTTGGTGGAGAACCTCCAGTGCACAACAGAAGCATGGTGAATATTTCCTATAACATCAAGATGACTACTCAGTAGATCAGATCTCATGATGACAAAAGAAGTGCCACATGGATATGTTCCAGTTTTCCAACTATGATATACTCTATTGTTCAGATCTACATGAAGCCTTCACAAGTGTTCCAGACTAAAGTACATTTGAAATCAAGCATTACATTATCCATGATTAAGTCCAAAAAGGAGAAAATGATTCTCCAATACATATCTCCAAAGATGAGCAGATAAGCAGACATTTTAGTAAAGCTTCTATTTAGGATTAAAGAGTTTGCATACTCAAGCTAGATCTCGTGGAAACAATTTCCCTCTTATTGAAAAATGAAGAAATGACTCTCTAAGTTAGGAGGGAGCACTGAAAACATTATTGAAGACATTCATCTTTAAAATTGAAAAATATTCCATCTTAGACAAATACTTTCCTGTTTGGAAAGTGGATTGAGACTTCTGATGGACAATCACTTTCCATTGTGGTTAACATGAAGAGTGGCTCTTGTATCACTCCATGGTGTGAGTGACTTATCCAACATCATGTCTAATTACTTAGATGAAGTATGGTTTCGAGAGATGATGTAGCTGATGGTGATGGTGATGCTCATGAGATAGTCTAGACGACTATATTGATGTTACCAGGTAAATGGTATGTTTTTGTTCTCAAGACCATTACCTGTAATACCTCCCTAGCTAGGAGGGAGTGTTAATATTATGGTAGTTGTGGGAGGTATTTACCTCCATGTGTGAACCTGACGAGAATAGAAGACTCCAGAAAGCAAGAGAAAACCCTAATGAGTTGGCTAATAACCCTAGAAGTATTTTCGACTCAAGAAGATAATTTATATTAGGTTATTAGCCTCCTAGAGAAGAAGTCGACCAATAATAATAATAATATACTGAACAGACACATATCCAGAAGGAGAAGTCGGGCCTAACAAATCTAGTAGAACCAGTATAAATACAAGGCGCCAGTTCTCATTTTGACACATCTCATAACTGCAGTTCCTAGTTGATGTGCACTGCAGTTCCCAGTTTGGTGCGCACATGTGGAGGAGGGTTGCAGGTACAGCTGTAGCAGCAACTAGTTTTCAGTATTGGCTTGGACTATCTCTTGGCTAGGGTTTGGACTATCTGATCAGCTATTGTTGGTGCGTTATCCTTGGAGGAAGATGTGCTACACCTTGCTTGGCTATCTAGCCTAGGGTTTGCTTCTAGAGTAATTCTCAATCAAAGTTAAGGTGCTCAGAGGGTGGCTTAGGCCTATGGTTGGGTGACGACGGTATCTTCAATGGTAAAATGAGCACACAATCTTCTATATTCCAACACGTGCAGAGGAATGGTTGGAAGGAATGACACATTGTTTATCCTTAAGAGACTATGCTTCCACATCAAAGGATAAAATAATGATGTTTCAGTTGAGGGATAGTGCCTTGAACTGGTGGGGCCACCTGGAGAGGCATTTGCACCTTACCCCAGACACCATCTCATAGGAAATTTTCGAGGAAATATTATGGAGGAAAAATTTTCC
This sequence comes from Picea glauca, assembly GCA_000966675.3. Classification (NCBI taxonomy): domain Eukaryota; kingdom Viridiplantae; phylum Streptophyta; class Pinopsida; order Pinales; family Pinaceae; genus Picea; species Picea glauca. The sequence continues at coordinate 235,552 of JZKD02S0466244.1, read as the reverse complement.
AACTTACTACGAGGAACAACAGGTGGGAGCATTTCATGCTCTAGTACAGGGAAACAAGACCATGGAAGAGTACGAGATCAAGTTTATGGAGTTGGTAAAATATGTTTTATACATGGATAATGATCAACGAAAGGAAGAACACTTTGTCTATGGGTTAAACCCTAAGGTAAGGGCCATGGTATGGATGTGGAAACCATCTTCAGTAGCGGAAGAAGTTGAAAATTCATGTTATGCAAAGGAACATATGATCTTAAATGGAGGTATGAGATCGACCTTTCCACATCATCCTAGATTCGTGGGGAAGGCCTCTAGAACCTTCTCCAAGGGAGAGAGCTCTAGGCCACCTCCTTATGGTAATAGATTCGAACCAAGGGAAATTTCTACAGGTATTTAAATGGAAGCGAGTGCAACATCCCACTCATCACCAACTATGTAGGCAGGTCCACGACCTTCTCAGGGAGCAGCAAGTAAGGGCAAGGGCTCCAGGGCAAGGAACTCATTTCAGAGACTGTCACAGAGCAGTGTGCAGGTTCCATATTGTGTTACATGTTGGGGATGTGGAGGACCCCATTACCAACGTGACTTCCCAAAGTTGCAAGAAGGATTTGTGCATAGAGAAGGACAGGCCCCAATGGGAAGAGTAAGTGATATCCACCAAATTTATGCAACGGTTAATAACCACCAGGAAGAACATCAATCCACGGTGGTGGAGTCGTCAGGTACGCTAAATCATGTCAATGTTAAAATTTTATTTGATTCTGGTGCTACAGATAGTTTCATTTCACCATCTGCATTAGAAAAGAGTGGGTTGGCAACCTACGAGCACGATGACTTTAAACAAGTCGATATGGCTTTGGGGGAAAAACAAGCAGTAGGACCTAGCATTGATAATTTTCTAGTAGACCTAGGAGTGTGTACTACCAGGTTGAAGGTATATGTCACTACTCTTGGGACATATGACCTAATCATTGGAATGGATTGGTTAGAGTCCCATCGAGCTATGGTAGATTGTTTCGCGAAAAGGGTTCTTTGTATTGACGATGAAGGAAGGCCAGTAGAGATCCACAGTGTACAGAGAAAGGTGTCTCTATGCTTTATCTCGACCATGAAGTTTAAACATTGAATGAGGCAAGGGTGTCGACTATATGTAGTGGAAGCAGTCAATGAAAGGAAAGGACCCTCCTTGGATCAGTACCCAATATTGTTGGAGTTTAAGGATGTTTTTCCAAAAGAATTTCCAGGGTTACCTCCTAAGAGGGATCTTGATTTTACTATTGAGATAAAATCAAGTGCAGAGATAATTTCCAAGACTCCTTATAGGATGACAGTGCCAGAAATTTGTGAGTTGCAGATGGATTTGAAATAACTAATCAACTTTGGAATAATAAGGCCCAATGTCTCACCTTGGGGTGCACCAGTAATTTTTGTGAAGAAGAAGGATGGTTCCTTACAACTGTATATAGATTATAGGGACTTGAACCGTGCTACAGTGAAAAATAGGTACCCAATGCCACAGATAGATGATCTCTTTGATCAGATGAAAGGAGCAGCGGTATTATCAAAAATTGATTTGCGATCAGGGTATCACCAATTAAGGATTAAGGAAGGCGATATTCCTAAAAATGCCTTTCGAACTCGATTTGGGCATTACGAGTTCGTTGTAGTACCTTTCAATTTGACCAATGCGCCAGCAATATTCATGAGCCTCATGAATGGTGTATTCCAAAAGTACTTAGACCTCTTTGTACAGGTCTTTCTAGATGATATCCTCATCTATTCCAAGAACGAAAGAGAACATGAGGAACACTTGCGAGTGGTGTTGTCCTACCTTAGAGAGAACAAATTGTATGGAAAGTTGTCGAAGTGTTCCTTATTCCAAAAATAAATTCACTATTTGGGTCATATCATTTCAAATGAAAGAATATATGTGGACCCAGAAAAGGTAAAGGCCATTATGGAATGGCCAGTGCCGAAAAATGCGCATGAGGTAAGAATCTTCATGTGGCTAGCATGTTATTACCGGAGATTTGTGGAAAAGTTCTCTAAAATAGAAAAACCCATCACCACTCTACAGGACAAGGGGGTCAGGTATGAATGGATAGAAGAATGTGATGGTGCATTCATTGAGCTTAAGAGGTTACTAACCAATGCACCAATTATATGAGTGTTGGATATGGAAAAGGACTTCACAGTCTGCACAGATGCCTCAAAGCAAGGGTTGGTGGTCGTGCTAATGCAGGATGGAGGAGTGATAGTGTATGCGTCAAGTAAGTTGAAGCAACACGAGGAGCTTTACGCTACTCATAATTTAGATTTGGAAGCTGTAATGATAACTCTGAAACTTTGGAGGCACTATCTAGTGGGGTGAAATTTTGAGCTCAAAACAGACCATGAAAGTTTAAAACATATCTTCACTCAAAGGGATCTCAATGCCAGGCAGAGGAGATGGAGTGAGTTTATGAGTGAGTACGATTTTGTTATTTTGTACATCAAGGGAAAATAAAATTTGGTCATGGATGCCTTGAGTAGGAGACCACATGTATTCTCCTTGGTACCCCTAAAATTAAATCTAAGGGAGCATGTGTTGACGCAACTCCTTGGAGATAGTTGGTATTTAAAGGTTACTTCAACCCTCCAGAGTGGGAGTAAAATAGATCCAAAGTATGAAGGATATAGCCTAGAATCAAATGGACTATTATTATATCGAGGAAGGATGTACATCCCCGAAGGTGGGGATATTCGAAGCATCATACTGAAGGAAGCCCATAGAGCACTTTATTGTGTGCATCCGGGTGTGAAGAAAATGTACACAGACATGAAGAAGATTTTCTTCTGGGTAGGAATGAAGCACAATGTAGTCCATTTCATCGCCAAGTGCCTAGAGTGTCAACAAGTGAAAGCTGACCACCACCACCTGGTAGGTCTCCTACAACCACATGATGTTCCTATGTCCAAGTGGGAAGCCATTTCTATGGATTTGTTTGTGGGGTTTCTGCTCACATATCATAGACACAATGCCATTATTGTGATAATTGATAAGTTGACCAAGAGTGCTCATTTTATTCCAGTTAGATACACTTACGATGTCACTAATGTGGCATGTGTGTTTGTAAGTCAGGTCATCTGTTTGCATGGGATACCCAATAATATCATTTCAGATAGGGACTCTAGATTCACTTCGAGGTTTTGGACAAGTTTGCAACTAGCGTTGGGGACGTAGTTGAACTTAAGCACAACTTATCATCCTAAAACATATGGGAAAACTAAGAGAGTAAATCAGGTCATGGCAGACATGCTTAGGATGTAGGTTATGGATAATCAAACCCATTGGGAGAAGTAGCTACCTTTGGTAGAGTTCGCCTACAATAACAGTTTTCATAGCTCCATTGGAATGCCACTCTACGAAGCTCTGTATGGAAGTCCATGCAAAACAATGTTTTGTTGGGAAATATTAGAAGATTACATGACAGTTGGGCTAGAATTGATTCAAGAGATGGAGGAACAGGTGATACAGATTAGGTAGAGACTAAAGGAAGCACGGGATAGACAGAAAAGTTATGTTGATACACATAGGATTGATCGAAGTTATAAAGTGGGAGATCAAGTTTTCAATCGTATCAGACCTAATAAGAGTACCATTCGGTTCGGGAAGGGGACAAAGTTGTCACCTTGATTTATAGAACTATTCAAAATCCAAGAGAAAATTGGACCCATTGCCTATCGTCTCGTACTTCCACCACACTTGCATAAAACTCATAATTTTTTTCATGTATATGTTCTACATCATTATGTTTCTAACAAATCACATAAACTAAATTGCAAGGAATTGCAGGTATCAGACGTGGGAACCCTCATGGTAGAACCATTACGAATATTGGACCATAGAGTCTGATAACTCAGGAACCATCTTGTAGACCAAGTTAAGGTCTAGTGGGACAAGTATAGTCCATGATATGCTACTTGGGAGGATGCCAAGACATTACGATGAGATTATCCCTCACTTTTTTTTACCACCTCAAGAATATGTTTCTCAAAGGTTGGGTGTATGTAACGCCACCTTTTGACTTAGACAGCTAAGATTACATGAGGCTTAATCACCTTTATTTTCTATTCACTATGAAACTATTAATGATACACTTGAAATTTTAAGACGTATGAACCTATATGAATGTTTAAACGTTATTTGAATGATGATGGATATGATGCGATCTATTATGTGAATGTAAATTCTATGAATGTTTAAACATTATTTGAATAATGATGGATATGATGTGATCTATTATGTGAATATAAATTCTATGAATATTTAACGTTATTTGAATGATGATGGATATGATGCAATCTATTATGTGAATGAAAATTCTATGAACGATTAACGTTAATTGAATTATGGGGATATTATGCGATCTATTTCTAACTTGAAAATTTTGACATTTAAAGTTGTTGGTACGTGGATACCGAATTGAAATTATGGTCGAATGGGCTATGAAATAGCTAAAGGATAATGGTAATAAAAGTGGATGTCATGACCACTGACCGAGAAACAATATGGTATGAATCTTTGTATGTGAAATGATGTTGGTTCGAATGCATTGCTATGATATATGGACCAGTGCAGGTTTTTCAGGTGGTGAGACTGCCTAAAACTAAATATACGATGACAAAATTCCCAACAACACAGTGCGACTTTATATTCCATGGTAGGGTGTGGACCCTAGTCCTATTAGGAGGGGTGGAGGCATTTCCCACCATGTATCCTCTAAAACCTAGAGTCATGGGAGGACGGTGTTAGCTCATACTCCCCTAGACATGTGATGATGACTATCAGTTGCCTGTTAGGGAAGCTTGTTCAAGATAGTGACACTTCCACTTACGGGTTCTATTTGGAGTTAGGTCAATATAGTTGATGCTCCAATATAGTCCAACAGAGGAAGGATAGGGATGGAAGTAAGTTAGGGAGGAAGGATGAATAGAAATAGTTGAGAGGGTATGGGGATTTGCCTTATAGTGGAATTTACTGTTTTCCCTTTTTGAAAAGAGAATATGTAAATATGTATATTTATAATTGCTTAATTGAACTACAATTGTCTAAATGAACGTTGTTGAGCTAAATTATTGTAATTAAGGGATTTTTCAAACATTTTAATTGGTTTATTATATTTTATAAAATAATAACCTTTTTGATAGGATTGGACGCATACAATAATTACTATAGGTGTGATAATTATTGTCATTAGTACATGCGCGAGACTTGTATGTCATAGCTACACATGCATTTCTTTCACATGTACACTAGTATGTATGATTTTTCTTTTGCTTACTTACTGATAATGTTGTTTATTGGATATGAATGTATGAACCATGTGTCATTTCCCTTGTATTGTAAATTATTCTAACTTTGGGATGAATTTTCTTGAAGGGTGGGTGTATGTAACAACCCTAATTAATTCTTTAATTATCATGATTAATAAATATTATATTAATAAATATTAGTTTAATGAATTATTAAAATATATTTTTTTGAAGACTTTATTATAATATAATTGTTATTGGTAGTTGAACCTATTTATGGGATGGATAAGATAGTTAATTGATTAATGAAGGGAAGGTGGTGGATAAGGGAGGAGAAGGAAGATAAGGCAAGGGGAGGACTCGGAAAGGGAGAGGTCGTTTTTTTGGGTGGAGTGATATTTTTAATTTATGGGAAGGTGAGAAATTTGGAGAGGGGAAGGAGAAGTGAGGAAGCAGTTTAGGTTGTATCTGTTCTGCATCTGTTTTGCTTACAGATTACTTGAGGACTCTCACAGGGGAAAATGTTTCTAGGAATTTTGGGCTCAGGAGCCAGGAAACCATAAGGAATCCTGGGGCTAGGGAGATGGATAGGTTGTTTCTAGCTGGCTGGGAGGTTAATCAATTTGGGCAAGATTCATCAACTTCAGTCCAGCTTCAGTTCAGCATTAGGTTGAGCTTCAGTTCAACACAAGATTGAGGTAAATACATTTCATTATCATTATGTTCATTATTATACTGTTTTTATGTTCATCACTATACGGTTGTTGTTGTTCATCATTATACCGTTAAAACTGTCAATTCTCATGTCAATTCTTATGCTGGAATAGTTTTATTATGCTGGTAAATAAAGAAGTAAATAAGATAGAGTCTTTGTAATTATATTTATGTTTTATGAGGCTCTTTATGCACATGCCTTACAAGAGTAAATCCTTCTTTTATCACTAATATCCTCTTTTGACTTCCTCTTTTAACACAACAAATGGAAGTAAGAATAAATAACTCAACCAAATGAATAGTTCTTCAAGGACACAGATAACTCGTGCCCTTTAAAAATTTACCACAGAGAAGCAACAGTAGATGGATCAAGGGATAGTCTTCGAAGACACAGTCATCTCATGCCCCTTTTAAAATCACCATAGACACATAACCTTTAACCAAAATTTTTGATAGTGAGGGTCACCAAAACATAATAGTCAACCACCTCCAACGGAGACTAGAGGAAGCGAATTCTTAAAAACATTGTGAGGAGAATGTTGTGGGTATGTGTTGGTATCTAAAGAATACCTAAAAACATTGTATATATTGTATGGTGAATGGTGAAATTCGATATAATGAATATAAGAAAGGTTTTCCCGATTGAGGGTTTTTGGTATAAAATCTTTGTGTACTTTGTGTATGAGCCATTGATTAAATTATGTTTTGCTTAAGAATCTATATGCATTGCTTTACTTCACAGGTTTAAAACTTACAAATGTCCGAGCACAACCCGTGGCCGACCAAAAACATATACAAGATTCCATTTAAAGTTCTGGGTGATACCAAACCCGATTGTGCAATGCTTTCCAACACAACAATAATGAGGGAAATGCCATGACAAATGACAGCTTGGGGCTCGACCAAAATATGGCAAGAACACTCCAACTCTTAACATATTGCATTTCAACCTGGGGGAACAAAACATATCAACTACCGAGACAAAAAGGAGTGACAAAACTTAACACCAAGACTTGTTGTAAAACTCATGCACCAAAACTCAGAGCTTCGCTAAACCATAATCATAATTTTCCACGGAGAACCAAACCAAAATCCCCAAGATGATCGAACATGCTTTTAACCAATAACCCATGCACAGGCTACACACCACAAATAATAACCATTCCTCTTTATTTAAAATCCCCATAGTCTAGAGTATTCACAGAATAAACCATAATCACAACACTGATACATAGTCGAAAAACTTAAGAAAAACACATACCTTAAGCAATTCTGAGCCAAAATTGATTCATAATGAAGAGGAACCATCATGGATGAGAAATAAAAGAAAGATACCTAGAAAATCTTTCTTGAGGGAGAGAGTTGGATTGTATTCTTCTTTTACAACCAAAAATCATGGAGCATCAACAACCACCATAGCTGAAAAACCAAATGCAAGTATGGCTAGGGTGACAGGCTCGAGGGTTTTTTGAGTGATGTGCATTAAATGCATGTCGCTTCCTTCCCCAACCTCATTCAATTCAATGTAAAATCCAGCCAACCCACCATAACACTAACCATTAAATCAACCATATATTCCATAGCCACATACCATTTTCATAGTGCGCCACCCAAATTATTTTAAAACCAACCAAGTTCTATAACGTTATCACATATGCCTCACACATAAATTTTAATCAAAGCACATAACTCTAGCAACAAGGGTCTATACACCCTTCTTTTGTCACAATTACATGTAACCTTAAGGCTTGTACATAGTCCTTTTATTTTGAAAAAGTTCCCATATCATCCCCTTGTATAAAATCAAACAATTAATCCATGTTTAATTGCAATGTCAACAAAACTGATAATAATCCTTTT
>JZKD02S0466244.1:123205-141217 GCA_000966675.3 Picea glauca | reverse complement strand
GTATTTACACCCCAGAAGTATGTACACTCTTCCACGCGGGGGAGTGCAGAGGGGGGGTACCCCCTCTGCGGGGTCTGGGGGGTCCATCCCCCCGGCTGGGGGGTCTGGGGGCAAGTGGGCCCCCAGCGGGGGTTCGGCGGCAGTGTCCCCCGATGGGGGTTCGGGGGCGAAGCCCCCGAAGCAAAAATTGCCTTGTAAAAGTATATTATAATTTCATTGTAAATCTGGATCGTTCATGATAAGGTCGCAGATCTAACGGTAGAGATTATGTTAGGGTTTTTTGCCTTAGAAGGAAACCCTCTTTTATGAGGGAAATGTATTATGGCTATGGACGAGGGTGAGTATTGTATTCTGAGAGAGGAGACTATGAGAGAAAGAAGAGGAAGTTACAGCGGGTTTTGCTGTAGGTTGTATCCCTTCATTTGCTGGATAATAATCAAGGAAGGACCTGGCAATTTATCTGGTGGACGTAGCCCACACTGGGTGAACCACGTAAATCTATGTCTCTCTTGTATTGTGTGTCTTATGTGTTTTGTTTCTGCATTTGTTTTATTTTATTGCTCCGCGGTCCTGTTTTTCTAACAAGACATAGATAGTGATTCATACTATGAAGACAAAGTGAATGATTTTATGCTTATGGCTATGGGAGATCTTGGTGATGAACATTCAGGGGGTGAAATGGATGATGAAGAAGTTGTGGTGGATATGGAAGGTGAATTAATTATTGCTTTGGAAGAAATTGACAGACTCAGATGTAAGAAGAGAAAACAAAAACAATTGTTGATGCAGTTTAAAATGAATGATAAAAAACCTAATGAAGACTTTGTTCTACTAAAAGTGGAGTTAGAAGAGGCAAAGAAAATATAAGACACTCTGAAACAACATTTATTAGAGAAGAAAGCAAGGTGTGAAGCCTTAGAAGAAGAGATAGTAAAAACCAGAAAAGAAACGGAGAAGTTTAAGACATTGTATCACCAAAATATGTCAAGTATTAAAGCCTCAGAAGAATTAACTTTCACTCTAAATCAGCAAAGGAATCCAAATTTGAAAACTGGCTTGGGCTATGAAGAAGGATCAAGTAGTGATCATCCAAGTAATACATAACCCATCAATTTTGTCAAATCCACAATCATTGACAACAACCACTCTACAGAAACAAAGAAATAAAATCATCCACCAAGAAGTAATGAAAGAAAAAGCACCAGAACCGAATCTGTAGATCAGAGAAACTATCGGCATGGAATAAATCGACCCACTCAAAGAAGACAGTCTTTTACCAGGTACAAAGGACTTTTCTATGGATATTTTTTTTTTTTCTGTTCTAACTTTGGTCACAAAGCTATAAATTGTTCTTTAAGACTTATATATGAGCAATCACATTTTTCAAGGAATAATTATCTACCACCATAAAGATTGAGACAACAAAGCAACAAACAATCACAAATTATAAATCATGTGATGACTGAGAGAAGAACACAAGTGAAACATAACAACAATTATGAACATAACAATAATTATGATCTGTTATTCAGTGAACCAGAATGTTACAACTTCCATAATTATGGACATAAAGTTGTAGACTGTCGCTTAAGGAACTATAAGCCAGATATGAATCCCATTGCTGAAAATTTCAAGGTTTGGAAGAAGAAAGAAGATGACCAGTGCAGATTAGTGTTATCAACCCAAAGACAAAATAATCTCTGGTATATTGATAGTGGATGTTCCAAACATATGACTGGAGACAAAAGTAAGTTTCTAACTCTAAGTGAAAACAAATCAGGGAATGTAACTTTTAGAAATGATGCACCAGGAAAAATAAAAGGTAAAGGAATGGTAAGCCTGAGTAATGGCAAAGGAAAATCTCAAGATGTGTTGTTTGTAGATGGTCTGAAACATAATATACTAAGTGTCAGTCAAGTTTGTGACAAAGGATGTGAAGTTTTTTTTACTTCTAAAGATTGTAAAATAAATTCTTTGAATTTAGGACAACTGGTTGCAAAAGGGATAAGAACAGAAAACAATGTTTATGTGTTAAAAGAAGAAAAAGAAGAATGCCACTTAAGCAAATATGATGAAAGTTGGTTATGGCATAGGAGACTTGGACACCTAAATTTTTATCATATAATCAAGCTTAGAAGCAAAGGGGCATTAAAATATCTTCCGAAGATATCAAAGCCATATGAATCTGCTTGTAAACTTTGCCAGATAGGAAAGCTTACTCGCACTCAGTTCAAATCTAAAAAATTTCCTTCAACGAAAAAACCTCTCCAGTTAGTACATATGGATTTATGTGGACCATCAAGAAAAGAAGGTACAGGAAAAGAAAACTATTTTATGTTGATTATTGATGATTATTCTAGACTAACATGGGTTGCATTCTTGAAGGAAAAATCTGAAGCATTTGAAAAATTCAAAGTGTTTAAGGCTCTAAATGAGAATCAAACAGGAAAAGGATTGAAGGAAGTAAGGTCTGATAGAGGAGGAGAGTTTAGTTCATGGAACTTCAAAGAGTTCTGTGATAAACATGGAATCAAACGAGAATACACTATTCCAAGAACTCCACAACAAAACAGAGTAGTTGAGAGGCAGAATAGATCCGTTCAGTAGATGGCAAGATCAATGATGAGTGAAAGGAATATTTCTCAGACAGATTGGGTGGAAGCAATCCATATAGTTGTTCATATCCTTAACAAATCTCATCTCAGGCCACACAGTGACAAGACTCCTTATGAACTATGGTTTGGAAGACCTATTTCAATCAAGCATTTTAAAGTCTTTGAAAGTAAATGTTATATTAAGAATAATGATGAAAATATTGACAAATATGATTACAGGGTTGATGAAGGTATCTTCTTAGGTTATGCTACAAACATTAAAGGATATAGATGCTACAATAAGAGGCTGCATAAATTGGTTGACTGTATCGACATTAAAATTGATGAAGAAATCCCAATCAGAAATGTAAGCAATGTTGAACCAAGAACATCAGATATAGTTGAATATGAAGATGAACAGGGTAAAGGATCGGAAAGAGAAGAATCTGAATCAAATGAAGATATGAATACTCCGACTGACACAAATCAACAGAAAGAAGCAAAATCACCTCTTAGAATTGTTAGAAAGAATCATCCTGAAAATCAGATAATTGGAGATATAAATAAAGGAGTTCAGACAAGAAGGAAATTGATTAAAGACTCAAAACAATCTCATGTTTCTTTTTTATCTATGACTGAACTGAAATTTTTTTATGAATCCAATCAGTATGATGATTGGATTAGAGCTATGAATGAAGAGCTTGATCAGATTGAGAAGAACAATACTTGGGAGCTTGTTCCTAGACCTGAAGATAAGAATGTAATAGGCTCCAAATGGGTGTTCAAGAATAAAATGAATGAAAAAGGACAAGTTGTTAGGAATAAAGCCAGATTGGTCTGTAAAGGGTATGCACAAGTTGAAGGACAGGATTTTGATCAAAACTTTGCACCAGTGGCAATATTGGAAGCCATCAGGATGTTTCTCGCATATTCATGTCATAAGAACTTTAAAGTGTATATGATGGATGTTAAGTCAACATTTCTCAATGGAGATCTAGAGGAAGAAGTATATATGGAGCAACCTGAAGGATTATCTTTGACAGATGATCCTGATTATGTTTGCAGACGGAAGAAAGATTTATATGGACTGAAACAAGCACCACGAGCTTGGTATTATAGACTGGACAAATTTTTACAAGACAAAGGGTTCAACAAAGGTACTGTTGACAACAATCTCTACATTAAGTTTGAAGGTGATAATTTACTAGTTGTTTTGGTTTATGTAGATGATATTATTTTTGGCGGTACTAATGAATTCTCTGTCCAGTGGTTCTCTCACTCTATGCAAACAGAGTTTGAGATGTCCATGATAAGATAACTATCATACTTTTTGGGTTTACAATTAAATCAGAGCTCTGCAGAAATATTTATCTCTCAAGAAAAATATTTGAAAGAGATGTTGAAGAAATTTCAGATGGAGGATTCTTCTCCCATTAGTACACCTATGGTGGTTGGTTGCAAGCTCAGTAAAGATGATATTTCACCTGATGTTGATCAAAAGACATATCTCTCTATGATAGGCAGTCTTCTGTACATCACAACATCCCTTCCTAATATAATGCAAGTTGTTGGAATGGTAGGTCGTTATCAGTATGCTCCTAAACAAAGTCATTTGGTAGCTATAACAAGGATATTCAAATACTTGAAGGGGACAATGAATTACGGTCTATGGTATCCAAGAAATCAGAACTTTCAGTTAACTACTTATTCATATGTTGATTGGTCAAACTATGTTGATGAGAAAAAAAGCACTAGTGGAGGAGCATTCTTCTTGGGTGACTCATTAGTAGCATGGCTTAGTAAAAAACAAGGATCCATTTCATTATCAACTACAGAGGAAGACTACATTGTTGCTACTACTTGTTGCACACAAATTTTATGGATGATACAAACTCTTGCAAATTTGAAGGTAACTTACACTGATCCCATTCCACTTCATTGTGATCACACCAGTGCCATCAGCCTCTCTAAGAATCATGTACTTCATTCAAAATCTAAGCACATACCAATAAAATACCATTTTCTTAGAGAATGGGTTACAAACAAAATTGTTCAGGTGAATTATATTTCTTCCACAGAACAGATAGTTGATATCTTTACTAAACCATTATCAGCAACACCTTTTGGATATCTTCGCCAGAAGTTGGGCGTGACCTCACTGTCAAACTAAGAAGATCCATCCTGTTAGGGGGAGTTTGTGTTATTTGAATATCTGATACTGCCAAAGAGTATTGCAACATCTCAACAGGAGCTTGTTTCTTCTTTAACATTGATGTCAAAGGGGGAGAAAGTGTGGTAATTTCAATACAGTGGTAAAGCTAGATGTTCTTCAAGTGGTAAAGTTGGATGTTCTTCAAGGGGTTGCCATCAATGCCAAAGGGGGAGATTGTTGGCATGTTTTCGGACAGAGGTAGAGTATGTGTGTTTGTCATTGATGGAAAAGATCAACATGATCAGTAGAGCGATGATGGCATGGAAATGGAAAGATCAATTGAGAAGAGAAACAATGATCGTTGGATCTCATTCAGAATCCCTGATGACTGTTAGATCTAAATTCATATAGGAGTAGTGCGCAGTAGAAGAGAAGAGATATTAGGTATCTGATCAAGGCCCGAAGACCAACCATCATTGAATCCATAAGAAGGAGCATGATCTTTACGTGCAAGATGAAGTAGGCCTACAAAATCCTGAAAGTTGGGGGACCATCCATTATCAAAAAGGACACGTGGAAAAAGATCAAAGGACATCAAAGACTCTGTTTCGGAGTTTCACAGATCGGGAAATCCAAAGAAAGCAGGTGCTCTAACCTCTTGAACTCGCGATATGGGATATACCAAAATGATTTGGGTCATCGGGTCAAGGATTGATCTGAACCTTTGGATCAAGGTATGGTATGGAACGTTGGATGCAGAGGACACATGGCGAGTGATTGTTTTTCGCTGACTGAAAGGTCAAAGGAAGGAGGTTCCTAACCTCTTGAACTCGCGATATGCGAAATCGTGATATAATCTCAGTTGTTGGATCAAAGACAAATCTGGGTCGTCAGATCTAGGAGGTAGATCATGACAGACCATGTTAGCGAGGACAGGTGGCAATTTATGTTAGGAAGGACACATGGCATGAGCATATAAGGACAAGTGTCAAATTGATTCATATTTTCAGGCCACTGGAAATCATAATTCTAAGTGGCACGTGGCAGCCACTCAGCTCTTGCCACGTGATTGAGTGATGCAAGAATGATGTCACTTTGTGAGTTCTTATTTTGGGAGTTTTAGCTTCAACACTTCCCCAAAGTCCCAAAGGCTCAAGTACTGGGGCAGAGAAGAGTCGTCCAATCATCGCGGATGGAGGACCGTTGATCTGGCTCCATTTTGAAGTTTTGGATACCAAGAGTTGGAGGAGTAAAAGATATTCACACCAAGAAAGTCGAAATGCAAAATCGTGAAGCACATTTTGGTGTAGCCTGTGGTCATTGTCGGTGGTCACGTGAGGGGAAAGAGCTAGTGGAGCTAAGCTCCTTTTCGGCGATCGCAGCATGAAGATTTGAGACTCTTCACCATAGGATTCCTGAAGTCACGAAGTGCTCGTTTGGTTAGTGAGTGGTCACAACATGTGGTTACATGGTCACGAGAAGGGAAGGAGCTAGTCTGGATAAGCTCCTTTTCGGAGTTTTGGGGATTGCAACTTGGAGTGTCAAGACTCTTCAACACAGAATTGCCGAAATGAAAAATGCGAAATGCATTTTGATTAGGCTTGTGGTCACAGCCAGTGGGCATATGGAATAAGTGTGAGACCCAACACTTGTAATTCAATGGTGCAGGTTAATCAGGAATATGATCGAAGGGTTATTGTTTTTATTCAAAGTTAATTGATCAGTTACAATTCAATTAGCTGAACTGAATCATAATTCTTGAACGGTTGGCGATTCAGTTGCTGAGGCATTTTTTCTAGTGTAGATTTGAGTTGTAACTGCAGAGGTTTGTGTGTATAAAATAGACATGAAGTGTCTGGGCGTGGCTGGTCGTTCTGACTAAAAAATGATTTGAACTGGAGAAAGGTAAAATTACAGAATACGTAGTGTGAAGAAAACTCAAAGATGAGGAACAAAAGTTGAATAGAATAGAAAAGGTGAAGAGAGCAGAATGTGCACATATCAAAGAGCATGAGAAGGACAAAGAAAGACCAAATAGAGAGAGACAACTAGTCAAGTCAAGTATGAACAGAACAGAAGAATAGAGAAGCAGAGAAGATTTGAAGAATAGAGAAGAAGTGGTAAGAATTGATATATCTGTATTGTTTTTTATTCAGTCATTTATTTGTAATTAGGGAGGTAGGGTGGTGCTAGGGAGTACTGTAGTCCTCTGTTATTCAAGTTGGTGCTTGAATACTGGAAGTTGAAGCTTCCATCTGGTTGCAGCCAGAGAAAACAGGGTGGCAAGGTGGTGCTCAGGAAAACACAGAGTTTTATGTATGCAAGTTGGTGCTTATATAAGTGGAAGTAGGTGCTTCCATCCAGTCGGTGTTGGAACACTCAGGGAGTTGGTGCTTCCTTCTAGTGGGTTCTAGAGAAACTAGAGAGTTGGTGCTCCCAAACAATTTGGAGCTTATAAAATAGAGGTAGTAGCCTCACATTGAGTTGGTTCTCAATTATAGATGATGTACAGAACTTAAAAGACTATCTATCATTTCAAAGAAGAAGAGGTTTCCTCCCTTTATGGGTTTCCTCGTGAAAATATGTCTTTGTGTATATCTTATGTGTGACTGATGCTCATTATTTATGTTTTCCATATGTTGTATAATATTGATGGTCACTTGGAGAAAGATTAAAAATGGTTTAATAGAATTAAAATTGTTTAACCACAGTACCAACTGATTCACCCCCCCTCTCAGTTGTCTTAGTAATTTCAACACATACAAATTAGATTTTGAAGCTACCAATAATGTGGCAGAGTATGAAGCTCTCATTTTTGGCTTAAGGGCTGCAAAGGACATGGGGATTAAAGAGATCACTGTGTTTGGAGATGTTGAGTTGATTATCCAACAGATCAAAAATGTTTATCAGGACAAACACCCTTGGCTTAGGAGCTACAAAAATGAAGCATGGGACCTCATTGATAGTTTTTTCCCAGCCTTCAATATATTATTCATTCCAAGAGGAGAAAACTTTGTGGCTGATTCCCTGGCTACTTCAGCTAGCAATTTCAAAATTCCTCTGCCACCTAAGCTCAGATATCATACAGAAGTGAGATGTAGGCCCTCCATACCTGACAATGTCAAGCATTGGAAGGTGGTTGAAGATGATCTTGATATCAAGATATTCTTGGAGACTGTTGAATAATTTTCATCACTGCACATTGATCAAGACTCTGCCTCTAAAGAAGACTCTTAGGCTGATACTTTCCTCAACAAAATTGGTGATCATCACATTGTTCAATTGCCTAGAAATCACATCCCAAAGGGATTGGTTCCTTTGGAAAGACTATTTGACGGCAATGATGTAGCAATAAAGGGCCAAATCTCAAAAGATAATGCCGATACAACTGAGTGTAACATTGGCATAGAGAAGGAACCAAATCTTGTCAAATTGTCAAGCAGCTTGACAAGAGAACAGAGGGCTGAATATGCTGGATTATTGAGGGAGTTTGCTGATGCGTTTGCCTAGACGTATGAAGACCTCAAGACTTATGAAACAACTGTCATTGAACACAAGATCCCACTGAAAGAGGAGGCCAAGCTATTCAGGTAGAATCTAAGACAGATTAATCCCATGTTGTTGCCTGTCTGGAAAGAGAACTGAAGAAGTTGTTAGATGCTCAAATCATTGTCCCTTTGAGATATTTTGAATGGGTGGCCAATTTGGTCCCAGTAAGGAAGAATAGTGGAGATATCAGACTTTGTGTTGATTTCAGAAATCTAAACAGTGGCTCAAAGAAGGAAAATTACACCCTACCTAAGATGGAACACATATTGCAGAGGGTAACAGGTGCATCTAATATATCCATGATTGACGGATTTTCTGGCTACAATCAGATATCAGTCCTACCTGAGGACAGAGAAAAGACAACTTTCACCACTCCTTGGGCCACATTCATGTATGCCAAAATTCCCTTTGGAATGATGAATGCAGGGGCAACATTTCAGTGAGCCATGGACATAGATTTCATTGGGGAGAGGGATCAGTTTGTGGTGATCTATCTGGATGACATAATAGTCTTTTCTAGATATGATAAAAAACATTGTTGTCACCTCAGGAAGGTCTTCCTAAAGTGAAAAAGGTTTGGTCTTTCCTTAAATCCCAAAAAATATTTGTTTGCCATGAAAGAGGGAAAGTTGTTGGGGCATATAGTATATGTTGAGGGAGTGAGGATTGATCCCAACATAGTGGAGGAAATTCAATCCTTATCACTCCCAAGGTCCAGGAAAGAAGTCCAGTCTTTCCTAGGAAAGATTAACTTTCTAAGAAGGTTTGTTTCAAGTTTTTTTGAGTTGGTGAAGCATGTTACAACCATGCTCAGAAAGGGGAATGAAGTAAAGTGGACTGTTGAACTCAGGGAATCTTTTGACCAAATAAAAAAGGCATTGACTGAGGCACTTGTGCTTATCAGTCCTGATTATTCCAAGAAGTTCATGATCTTTTTCTTTCACCTCCATTGATACAATGGTTGTTGTCCTACTACAGAAGAATGATGTAGGGCTAGAGCAACCTATTTCCTTTTTCAGTAGAGCATTGAGGGACGTCGAGATCAAGTATGGCATTATGGAAAAGCAACCCTATGCCCTGGTAAAAGCACTCAAAGTTTTTAGAGTCTATGTCTTGCACTTAAAAGTAATTCAATATGTTCCTTCAGCCTCTATGAAGGACATTCTTATACAACCTGACATAGATGGTAGAAGGATTAAATGGATTTCCAAGATCCTTGAGTTCGATCTGGAAACAAAACCCACCAAGTTAGTTAAAGGGAAAGGTTTGTCCAAGTTGTTGGCTAAATACAATTGTAAAGTGTTGGGGGTTAAATTCATGAACCTTTGCTCAGAAGTTCAACAGGCGTAGTTGTCCGAAGGTAGTCCTCAGGGCAGTTCACCATTAGCAGAATGCACTTGGCATACAGAAAGTATATATTTCCTGCAAGAATTAAAGCCTCTTGATGGAATAGGGAAGAGTAAAGAAAGACCTTTAAAGCTCAAAGCAGTCAGATATTTCCTTATTGACCAAGTCTTGCATTGGAGGGACCCTCTGGGAGTGCTTCTGAGATGTTTAAACCCACAAGAGGCCCAAAGGGTTATGTTTGAGTTTTATGACAACCTACGTGGGGGACACCATTTTTGGAATACCACAACCTACAAAATTATTAGGGCTGGGTACTACTAGCCCACTTTATTCACAAATGTTTGTAAGAAAATTAGAGCCTGTATCAAGTGTCAAAAGTTTTCAAGAAAGCAGCAGCTCAAACCCCTACCCCTAAAACCTGTAGTAGCATCTGCACCCTTTCAGCAATGGGGATTGGACTTCATTGGGGAGATTCATCCTGCTTTGAGTTTTCAACACAGGTGGATCCTAACGGCAACAGATTTTTAACAAAATGGATAGAATCTATCCCCACCAGGAGTGTTTCGCACAAGGTAATCATCAACTTCCTGGAGGATATTGTTGAGTCTCCATTTTGACACTTTTAATGCCTTATATTACCCTCTATATGAGCCTATTCTACCTATGCTATGAGTGTATACTAGATTGTTTCCTCCATAAATCCACTCAATGACCTTGTTCATGTGCATAAGGGGTAAATTATGATTAAGGCATGATTTGTTTAGTTTTTCTTGAGTTAATTTGATTAAATGTTTTGATTTTTCATGATCCTAATTGTTTGACTCTTAGGAAGTTTTAATCCGGTACTATCAAAATATGTGTTATCTCGGTACTTCCCATGCGCCTAATCCGGTACTCAGGATTATGACTATGTGTATTCCGATACTAAACAGCTACCTATAGGATTTTGGTACTAGCATTCTGGTACTCGATTTTCACCTTGATTTATGGGTCAATGAAGATCGATTTCAAAATTTGGGGGCATGGGTTTTATCCAGAGCCGTGTTTTCATTCGAAATCGTGTGCCAGAATCTCCAAATATCACACGTGTGGACCTCCAGCTCAGGGGGAACAATCCATCTTCAATCTTTGCCAATTTTCCAGAAATTCTAAGATCATGCCCATATTTGTGGGAACTATATTTTCTTGATTAGCTAATGGTTGAAATTGACCTCCATTGATGGAAAATGGTTTTGATTTGGATTGGATTGTCTAGATCCAAAATTGTAATGTAAAAATTATATAAATTGAGTGATGGCTAAGCCAAAAAGGGGGAGGAACTGTTATGTTGCGGATTGGATTTTTGAACATATTATCTCTGTAAACATACTTGCTGAAGAATCAATATGAAGTTAAATTCATCAATTCCATGTGTTTTGTAAAGTCTATTTTTCTGTAAGTTTCTTTGAGCTTCCTTGTTGGCACGGAAAGGGCCCACCAATCTAACCAAGGTAAGTTCATTTGTAATTATTTTGTGAATGTAATTCTATTTGTGTGAGTGTTTTACAATAGTGTGTTGTTAATGATTTTTAATCCATTTCAAAGAGTTCAACATTGATTTATTTGTTTCTGGATTGGTGTGAACAATTAGATACTAGATCGAATGGATATTTTCCTTTTCTAATATTACAGGTTTTCATTTAATCGTTTGAAGTATGGGATTGTTAAGCAAATGACATTTTGAGTTTATATTTGTAGTATTTTCAGTATGTGCAGGAACCAGAAGACTTTATATCTCATCTTCATGCTCCATAATGAAGTCTCTCATTTATGTTGACTGTTCCTTTTACTAGTTTGTTTGAATTACATGAAGCTGGAATCGATTTTGATTTCAAGAGTGATTGGAGTTGATTGCTATTTACTGTTTTGATTACTACAGGAGACAAGCTTCTCAAATTCATCTCTTTAATTCATGAGCATGGAATGAATAGACTTGTTTCTCTAGGATAGAATCTTTTTGATTGGTTGTTTGTGTGAAGAAGTTTCATTATTAGTTTTCCTCTTCTAAGTTCAAGGGTGTTTGAAGTCTTTAGAAATCTTAGAAATAGAGTTTTTATGTTATTAATTATTTCATATATGCAACAGACTTAGGTAGGTTACTTGTTCTCGGCACATATAGTGTAACAACTCTTTTGATAACGAATCCCGGATTGACATTTAAATGAGTGTAAGATATATATTGAACATATTTGTACACCAACATTTTGGCGACGTTGTCGGGGAGTTGTAAACGGTAATAGGTAGTATTTGAATCAGATTGCTTTAATGGTTTTGGATTGATTTTTATGGATGACCTAAGGGGGGAGAGAATACGGTAAGACGTGCGGAAAGAGCCCACACATCCACTTTGGTGGGGTTGCTCCAAAGTTAGGTTGTCCTCTCTTCTTTTAATGCAAGTGTGTTTTTCCTTCTTTTATGCAAAATTGTGTTTTCATGATGGGCTAACTTGTGTGAACCAATAATCTAGTGACAGCAAGGTCCTAGTAACGCAAGGAGTTCAAGTTTGGTGTGTTTTATTTGTGAAAATAGTTTAAATTTCTTAGTTTTAATATTCAAATCTTTGATGATAAATCATTTTTGGGGTGTTGTAAGAACCCCCGAGTACTAAGTTATGTTGTGAGACAGGGATCATGAACCAACTAGAGTAATTCACAGATGATCAAGCACTTGAAGAATGTTCCTCCAAGAACTTTCTCACATTCTAGCAGTAGCTGGAATATCCGCCTCTCAGGAAGAGCATATCTTGACAGTAGCCAAGAATTTAGTTGTCTCTCCACAAGAAGATTTAGAAGTCCCTTCAGATTCCTATTGTCAATTTGTTGAGGAGACTCAAGAATCATGGATAGAATGCAATGGAGAGCAACCATTAGAACCTGATATTGAGGAGTTCTTAGCATGCCTCTCAGTAGATCATGTATGTACCTTAGAGACCAATCATCTTGAAGAAAATGCTCTGTGTGGAATGGAAAAGGAGGACATGTTGTGTGACCTAAAAAAAGAAGGGAAACGAGAATATATTGATCCTATTGAAAGATGGTTCCAATACATTGTCAGGTCACACTACTCTATTAATTTTCATTATTGTTTGATCTCATCTTTAAAGCAGTTGGTCCTTCATACTCCGGTATGCATTAAAAATTATCTTTTAAACCCGAGTATGGATATATTTCTAACCATGTTACGCACATGGCTTCACTGGAAATTTTCCTATACTTGAAAAGAGGCTTTCTCTTTTCTCAAGTAGGGTAGGACAATGAATAAATAACTGCATATACTTAGTGGTTCAGTTTAAAATACAGTGCAACAGTTCTTTTATGTTTTCCGAATAAGACAGTTGACAAGGAAGTTTGTTGGAAAGAAGGAGGTCATTGTTCCCATGCCCAATCTTTGTTCTTATAGCAGGTTGCTTGCTAACAAACATCTCAAAGGCAACAACATGATTTTTTTTTGGTACCAGGACCAGGGATGATTTTAAGGATGGAAATTTATTTTAAAATATAGAAACCTTGGCGAATCTTACTAATCCTTCATATGCCAACTATAAATGTTTGGCGATATTTTTGTAAAAATATTCAAATTTATAAGGATTGTATATATATTTTATAAACTTTTGGCAATTTTTAAGGTAAAATAATTTTATCCTATAGAATTTGGGCGAATCATTTTTAAAATAACGAATCTCATTTTTGGAAAAACCATGGAAAATTAGCCCATGAGCGAAATTTAGCCCCTAAAATCATACTGCATACAAGAAGTATATCAATAGTGTCCTAGCAGCCCGGATGCATTCTTTAAATCCGGTCATGCACACTCAGATTTTTTGGATGGTCTTCAAAGCTCAAGTTCCTGCAAAAATAACTCAGAATTTAGATATGTAAGTATCAACTCCAAGGGTGACTTGAGGTAAGCATTTTTCTAATCCTTTTGATTTATTGAAAATGAAGGAAATTTATCATAAAGACAACATTTCAAGCTTGTTATTCTACCACTTGTCCTTGCCTCTTCTTTTCGTAATCCCACCAATACCCACTTATAACCCCACATGTGTCCCTTTTGTTAAATTGTTCAGTATGCATATATGGGATCAAGTGTCCTGTCCATTTTGTAGATAATAATGAAAATCCTAGAGAAATTGACATACTTTTGGAACATCATATAGTGCAATTACAGTCTGTTGATTTGCAGCAACAATACATACATTTTGGGATCCCACTTGCAACCTCATAAATCCATTTTTTTGTAATATTGTCATCAACCATGAATTGGAAACAGAGTTACCAAGATTGTTGTTTCTCAAATGTTGGAACTATTTAGTAAATGACTTTTTGTGTGCCTATGTGATTTTGGATATCATCTTGAGATATGGTAAGAGCACTTGCACAACATCCCATACACTATTTCCAAAACCCCGATCATTGGATGATGAATTTCAAGAAGAAGGTCTTGATAGAGAGCTACAAGAAGTACGAGATCAACTCCAAGGATATATGTGAATGCAGGAGAAGTTATGACCCTTGTTGTTATTGTGGGGGAATTTAAGTTGAAATTTCATTCAATGTTTTCTTTTGAATGATTTCTATTATTGTTCACTTATTGCATTTGGTTTGATCAATTGATGAATGTATGTTGAGGATCAA
This sequence comes from Picea glauca, assembly GCA_000966675.3. Classification (NCBI taxonomy): domain Eukaryota; kingdom Viridiplantae; phylum Streptophyta; class Pinopsida; order Pinales; family Pinaceae; genus Picea; species Picea glauca. The sequence goes on along the minus strand of JZKD02S0466244.1, from coordinate 126,899 downwards.
CAACATGTATTTGTAGTGATCTTCTTAATATCATTGATGGATTTGCTGCTGAATCTCTTCGATATCACTGCATGGAAAGTAGAAGACTTGAAATCATGATTCGATCTAGGAACAACAATGCACATGTCAGCCAACATTGGTAGGAACCATGGAGTAAGGTATTCAAGTTGCATTCCATCCTTCAAGACAATTTGTAGAGGCATAGGCAATGGACAAATTACTAGAATTACTCTCTTATGAAGAACTAACACCAAGTACTTATCAAACATATCCATATCCTCAATTGTGACATTTCTAGCTACTTGGACCACACTCTGCCATTTATTGGAGGCTATATTCCCATCAAGCCAATTGATTGGGGGCATTGGTTAGAATGTAAAATAAACCATAATGATGTTCCACAAACTATTACACACCAGACTCCCTTTCTTGTATCCTTTGCAACCCAGCTCTCATATTAGCTTAATGCATCAAATAGACCTCTGATGATATTCTTGAATTCCGACACATACCCACATGAACATAACCAAGTTGTTCTGCAATATCATTCAAGTCAAGCAAAAATCCCTCCATGTAGTGGCTCCTAAGATAATAATGGAATGATGCGACTAAACTAGGTTGTGTTTCCACTCTACTACATAGAACTGGATATTCCTTTCCTTCAGGAATGTCCTGGTAATATAACTAGGTACCCCAATGCTCTGGGGGAGTTGAGACCTCTAGAGGCATTCTGGACTACATCTCGGCCTACAATTGTTGTTGTAGTTTTATGGTTTCTGCCATGAAAGATTCAGTGTAACTATTTTTGTCTTGAAAATGGCGAGTGAGAGCAGGGTCTTGGGGGTTGGACATCCATTGATAAGGATCGTACCATGTCCTCCCATGTGCAGAGATGGAAACTGGGATCTTCCTGATCACTGGATCTTTAAGGACATTAGATTCTTGGTGAACAGATGACCCGACCATTCCATCTCAACCTCGTTAGATTTCTTTTTTCTTTTTGTTTTGTAAGATTATTCTCATAATCGCCATTCTTTCAACATACATTGTCTCCCTCCTTGTTGAATTCAGAGTGATCGATAATGGCGTTGGATGAGAATCGACACATGACAGACCAGAGGTCTCGATATGACTATGTTTTGTTTGATCTGGATGACACATGATATCCCTTAAATTTCGGACTTGCTATAGCATGCACCAAGAACATCGAAGATTATAGGAATAAAAATCTTAGAGTTGAAAAGAGGAGAGTCCCGGACTTGAACAGAGAGTCATATGAGACTTATGGGACAACCATGGCTAGACTTAGGGCAGTGGGCTATGAATTTGACTATGACGATTACCACAGTTTTGTTCACGAGAGATTTCCATATGAGAATCTTAAACCAGATCATGCGTTGAAGAACTTGTTATTAAGCATGCCTCAGTGGAAAATTATATTTACAAACAGTGACAAAGTTCATGCTGCAGAGGGTGGGAAGATTGCTTTGAATGCCTAATATGCTTTGAGACACTTAATCCTCCTTCAAAATTTACTGAAAGCAATAATGAATGGGATATGCCCACTGTTAACTCTACAATCCTGAAGACACCTATAATTTGCAGTCCTTCAAAAGAGGCCATGGAGCAGGTGCAACTATTGAGACTGTGGTCACTGCATTTACAAGGGTGGTGCTTTATCTATTGCAAGCGATGTGTTGTGTCCAGAAGTCGATAGTGTTGTTGCATTCTATGGTATTCCTTCTCCACAAATTGCAAGACCATCATCAACAAAAGTATTTGTGCATGCTCATTTTGGAGAACTTGATGACTTTGTTGGGTTTTCAAATGTGACAGCAGCTAAATCTTTGGAGAATCTGAAGGTACATGCATGTATATTTAATTTTTGAAAATACATCTGACTTGAATATTACAACTTTCGAGAAGGCCACACAATTTGAAATATCATTCGCATGCAAATGAGCTCTTTTCCAGCTACAAATTGCCACATCTGTTATACAAGCCAGTCTTCCCCAATGCACGCTTATAACTTGACAATTGATGATCTAGATTAATCATTTGAAAAATATCTTTTGAGGATGAATTAGTGCACTTTCAATTAGAAAATCAGTAGGATTCTCAATGTCTTCAATCTTTCCTACAAGCCGAGCCTTCAAAGGTCGAAGCATCAACTCATTTTGAGAAAAATCTCAGGATGGATATTTTGAATTCTGTGGAAATCATGATGAAAATGGAAGATAGATTTGCTATGGAAAATCCTAATGATCGCAACCCTCTGAGCAATTTTTTTAGTGTCTCTCATTGTTTGCATGAGGCCATGCAAAACCTCAAGCATGGGGGAGTGGTTGTTGAGACAGTATTAGTTAGGATTATTATTTTTGTAATAAAAAGGAAGTGCCAATAGGAGCAATGATCAGCCTGGTCCCAAAAGAGGAGGCTTCTAAAATCTCAACATATGGTCATCCAATTACAGAATACCCTCTTCTCACAGAGCTTAGAGCCCAATCATCAAATTATTTTTCATTATTCTGATGCAAACCTAGAGTTCCTACATCTAGTTTTGGTACTTGTTCCATCTACATGGTTTTTCAGTTGAATCAGATCACAGGTCCTCTTCTGGAACACCAAGAGAACACCAACTACTTCTACAAGGTGCAGCCTACAAAATTTTCAGAAGCACAACCCTGTGTCCATCTGGTACTTAGGTGATTTTGTACTGGTAATAAGGTGATGGTATCTCTAAGCATGTATTCAATTTTTGTTGCTCAATTTAAATTCTTCAAGCAATAGGACATATAAACTCAACAATTTTTTTCGTTTTACTAAGGAATTAGACTAATTATGTAATAAACATATGATTACTCTCAATTATTGCACACTCCCTACCATGAATTTATGTAAGCCCTTGTATACATCTCCTCGTATGGAAATCATTCATCCTATCACTATGTTTCTACCCTCTTTTCTATTCCAATACTGCCCTATTCTGTTACTGTCCTATTCTGGTACTATCTATTATGGTACTGCAGAAACATGTTCTGATACCAGTTACCAATATGGTACTAATGCCAAGGTGATATGATCTTTTTCCTATGCTTAACATCATTTTCACTTCAGGTAATTAGAGGTATGGGCTAATCTCTTCATGTTCTTTCTATCAAGGATCATTTAAGTCCTGTGTTGAATTGTTTTTACTCTCACATACATCTTCCTCCTACATTTCTACACTCAACCCTAAATGAATCATCCTTGATATCCTTTAAGAATATATTTCCACAATTAGCTCGATATGATAATGGGTGCACTTGTCTTACTACCTCATCATTTTGAAAAAGTGATTGCTAATTGAAATATCCATTGAAAAGTGGTGACACCATTATGTATAATACTAACCTAGTTGATTCAACAAGTTCTTATCCAAGTTTCTCTTGCAGGTATTGATGAAAACCTCATGTGTTGGACCGCCCTTGCAAAACCTCAATGAACTTTCATGAGAACCCTAATAGGATTAACTAGAGGGACTTCTTAGTCATTATCCAAGATGTTTCATTATACATTGAATAGTTGAGATTTAAGTTAAATGTGGATGATGTCACCCTTGGGATAATTGCAAACAATTAATTATGTGCCTAATAAATCTAAAACACTCTCGTACCACCTGCCTTCCTTATACTCTAAAATTGTCAATGAGCAG
>JZKD02S0466244.1:105439-115571 GCA_000966675.3 Picea glauca | reverse complement strand
TTTTAAGGGGAAGGAAATGTTATGAACACAATATATATAGAAATAGATATAATTAATAATAATTAAACACATCATAAATCAAAAGTCATGTCTTATCTAAAGGACGTGTCTATTCATGAAAGGGAACCCCTGTGAGGATATATAAACAAACCCTCATTCTCATTTTAATTATCTTGTATTCATATACATTATTATTTAATATATTATCCTTTATGTATTATAACCTATTTTCCTACCTACATTGGGTATTTACCTGGTGAATTGGCTTGGTTCACCACAATATGCATGGCTTCCTTACTACACTTCGAATATTGAGAGCTAGTAGGTCGAATGTCCCTATACAGTTTCAGTCGACTACCATTCACTATTCCTTTCAGTTATATTCCTCCCAAGTCCTTTAGCTACACATATACTCCATCTGTGACATTCTTGACTTCATATGGCCCTAGCCAATGCATTTTGAACTTAAAAGGATGTTGCAAAAACTTGTTGTCATAGAGGAGAACTAGGTCTCCCTTCTTAAAGCTCTTCTTCTTTATGTGTCTTTCATGCCAGGATTTGTCCCTTGCTTTCTGTACCTCTTGGTGAAATCCTTCCAGAATCCTGTCTTCTTCCATTTCTATTAGTTGACTTAACCTCTCTTGTATTGTGCCTCTTTCTATCATATAGGTAATTGTTGCTATGCGTAGACTGGGTACCAGAAACTTTAATGGTACCATTGCTTCATGTCCATACAACCAATCAGAATGGCATCTGTCCCGTCAACTTCTTGTATGTGGTCTTGTATGCCCATAGTTCTTCTGGTATTTTAAAATCCCAATCATCTATGTTAACATTACAGATATTTGTCAAGGAATTTTCCAAAATCTTATTGAACGCTTCTACTATCCCATTTTATTGAGGATGATATGATGTATTCTTCTAGTGATAGACTTCAAACTCCTCAGTCATAGCCTGGATGGTACTATTAATAAAATGGGTGCCTTTCTCACTCATCAGAATCCTAGGACATCCAAATATTGTGATCACCTGCTCAAATAAGAAGTGTGTTGTTGTCTCTACGTTGCAATCCTTGATTGGTACTGCTTCTTCCCATCTGGTTAAGTATTCTGTCATAGTAATTATGTATCGATCTCCTGAACTTATGGTTGGTGGATTAATAGGTCCGAAAAAATCGATTTCCCACTTGTCAAATACCTGAAGAGTTACTTGTGGTCATAGGGGCATCTCATCCCTCCTGTTGGGTTTGCCAACACTCTGACAAACATCACAGTTCTGGAAATATTCCTTCACATATTTATGGACTGTTGTCCACCATAAACCTGCATTGATCCAGGTGGATATCGGTGACCACCCACCTTTTCCAACTCGCTCAAAACAATTTTCTGGCAATTTTGGAAATTTACTATTTTTAGCAGTTTTTAACTTATGGGGCCATTTTGAGGGATTAAATGAAGGTTTTTATGGATTTATATTCTCAAATATTTCCAAAGGCTCTGATTGAGCCCTCAAAATGAATATCCTCGATGATACCTTTCCAACAGGCTATCGTTCTCCTAAAACAGAGTTTGTATGCAAAAGTTATGACCTCGGGAAGTTGATGTACTAACTTACCCAAACAAGGCCCACATGACTTTTGGCACTTCATCTCCTAGAGTTAGGTTTTTGGATGTCTAGGGTTTTTGAAATTCTTGTTTATTGTAAAAATGCCTTCAAAGCCTCATTGTAATAATCTTCTTATGAATGAGCACAAATGTCACATCTCTTCTCAGAGATAAGCCGCCACCATTCCAAGAATCTTGTTTTCAGCTGCATTTTATAGTTTCAGCTTATTTTCTTATTGAATAGAAAACCAGATTTATTGTATCTCTATTATTATGTGTTAAGAATATTTTAATAATCTATATTCATTTCATTCTTCTCATAAAATCTGGATCAGTGGTATCAGAGCGGTCTTCTCCTTGTCGTCTTAATGCATGTCCCCAACGAGTTCAGGGTACAAAGAATTGGGTCTCGAGCTTGTTTATCTTGAGGAAAAAAGCTCTCACATGCCCAAGCAACCTCTCATGGAAGGAGAAAATAAATATGATAGGACAGAAGATCCTTTCAAAATGTTGCTTGAGGAATCCCCCATGCAACAAAGGAACGAGATGATGGATAGTTTCGTGCAAATCCTTTGGCGACTACCAACATGTGACACATCTTCTTCGAGCGGAGGTGCTGCCACCTTAAAGGTAAAAATAAACTTCGATATTCCTATATTTGAAGGTCAGATAGAAGTAGATGTTGTAGACAAGTGGTTGAATCTACTAGAAGGGTATTTTTTTGTCCATAACTTTTCGAATAGAGAAAAAATTACTTTTGCACTCCTCAAAGCAGTTCCCCATGTCAAAGATTGGTGGGAAAAATTATGTGAGAAAAAGGAAACAAAGGAACCCTCATTATTTATAGTCACAATCACCTGGGAATCCTTAAGGGATGTTATTAAGGAACAATACTACCCTGTAGGAAGTTATGACGACTTGTATACCAAATGGACCACACTGCGGCAAGAAAGAGACCAAGAAGTGCCAAAGTTCAGAAATATCTTCCATACCTTGCACACCAAGTTGGGTATCAAATATTCATAGAAAAATCTGGTGCTCAAGTGTCATGGTGCTCTGCATAGATACATCCAGACCGAAATGGAATTTTTGGACATCTTGTCCTTGGGCGCGGCCTACCGATATGTCGTCAAAATTGAGCAAAAGCTCAAACAAAAGACGCGACAATTTTGGCTTAGGAACCCCTCATAGAAAAAGATAGGAAGGGTCAGCCCCAATGCATAGAAAAAAGGACAGAGAAAATATGGACAGTATCAGGACAAATAGTCCAAGACAAAAGGAAAGAAGGACAACAGAAAGACAAAGAAAGATATTGGGAAGTGGTGTGACTTCCATAAGATCCCTTGGCATAACACTGTTGATTGTCGCTCAAAGCAGTCACTAGTGGCTGAAGTGAAAGCCTATGAGTCAGATGCGGGTTATGACACTAAGTCAGAACCAGAAAGGGGAATATGGATCATTGATGTGGAACCCAGTACCACCGTTGCTACCACCAAGCTCCAGCCTGGTGAACTAGATGAGCTAGAAGAAGGTGAGCACCTCTTCCAATCACAGATGTGGGTAAAAGGCACCCCACTGCACTTCATCGTTGATAGTGGTAGCCAGAATAACCTCATATCAACAGAGGTCACCAAATGGCTAGCCTTACCAAAACCGCCACACCCACAACCTTACACCATTGGATGGCTCCGCGAAGGAAGCGACCTCCGCGTCATCCAACAGTGTTGATTATCGTACGACATCAAGCCCTTCAAAGATGAGGTACTGTGTGATGTAGCTCCTCTCAAATTTTTTAATGTTCTTTTGGGCCAAAATTATTTATGGAAACGTCATGTTGTATATGAGTCTAGGCCTCGTAGTTTTATTATTACTTTGAATAGGAAATTGTACAGGATACCTGAGGAAATCCCTCCTAGTGCTATTTACTTGATCTGTGTCAAGCAATGCAGGAAGGTCATATCTCATACCGGGAAATTTGTCTTCTTCATGATTCTCTCTCAGAGTGAGCGAAAGATCACAGCCACATCTAGGGCTTTCATGACCGATCTCTCCACACAACAGAAGAAACTGGATAAGGTCATGGAAGAATACTCATATATCTTCTCCTCTCCTACTGGGGTACCTCTGCACTTTCAGGTCAATCATCCCATCGATATGGACCCAAGTGCACCGCTACTGAATGGGCCAGTCTACCACCGCTCTCTATTAGAAAATGAGGAGATCAAAAGGCAGATACAAGAACTGGTCCACAAGGGGTACATACATCCCAAATCATCACCTTGTGGGGTCCCAATCATGTTTGTGTAGAAGAAAGATGATACCTGGAAACTATGCATTGATTACTGGGCCCTGAATAAAATCACAGTCTGAAAATGGTATCTGATTCCCCAAATTGATGACCTACTTGATCATCTCACGGGGGCCAAATACTTCAGTAAGATTGATCTGAAGTCTGGCTACCACCAGGTCCCAATAGAACAAACAAATGTATGGAAGACCGCCTTCAAGTCAAAGAAGGTCTTTTTGAATGGTTGGTCATGCCCTTTGGTTTGACAAATGCTCCAACAAATTTTATGAGGATGATGGATGATATCCTACGACCTTTCATGAATACTTTTGTAGTGATGTATCTGGATGACATCCTCATATATAGCAAGGCTTGGGCAGAACACTTGCATCATATTATACAGGTTCTGCACACCCTTCGACTGTACAAACTATATGCAAACTTGGAAAAATGCTCCTTCGGCATGGATAGGGTCCATTACTTAGGCTAAATCATTGATCAACATGGTATGCATGTGGATCTATCCAAGATCCAGGGCATCCGTGACTAGCCAACCGCAACCATACTCACATAACTTTGGGTCTTCTTGGGCCTCGCCAATTTCTATCACAGGTTCGTGTTGGGATTCTCTCATCTTGCATGGGCCCTCAGCCAAGTAACCAGGGGTGGAGGTAAGGAAAAATTTGTGTGGGGCCTATCCCAACAACAAGCCTTCAATGAATTGAAGAAGAATTTGTGCTCATCCCTAGTACTTTCATTATCATACCTGCAACATCCCTTTGTGATCGAGATAGATGCTTCATACTATGTTGTGGGCGTCGTTCTTAATCAACACGGCCACCCCGTGGCATATCATAGTGATACACTATTAGATGTTGTTCTTAAGTACCCGACTTATGACAAATAAATGTACTCCATTGTGCAAGCATGTTGCCAGTGGAGACATTACATCCTTGGGAAGAAGACAATCATCCACACTGATCACAAGCCACTACATTTCATGCAGGCCCAAGGAAAATTATAGAATGACCACCATCAGAAGTGGTCCACATACTTACAGTAGTTCCACCTCCACATCAAGTATAAAACAAAAGTACCAACCGAGTTGTCGATTGCCTCAGTTGACCTCCAATCGTGACACTCACCACAGTGCTATACTCTTGCGGCCATGAGACCTCGGGATGGCCCCACCTCTATGAGACAGACCTTGACTTCTCCACCACTTACCAAATGTTGGACGCCAACTCAGTGGTCGCTAATTTCCATATTAAAGATGGGCTATTGTGTCATCTAGGCCGTCTCTATGTTTCATCAAGTGAGCATGTGAAGATTATTTGGGAAGCTCACTACAGTCGGTTTGCAGGACACTTTGGCATTGAAAAGACAGTGGTAGTGTTGTAGAAACATTTCTACTGGCTGAAACTTCGACAGGATGTTGGAAAGTATATCAGGTCCTACACCGCCTGTGCTATTTCCAAACCGAACACTAAGAAACATGGCCTATACACCCCTCTTCCTACTCCTGACAGGCCATGGGAATCCATCTCAATGGACTACATGTTGGGCGTCTCATCCACCAAAAGGGGAAATGACTGTGTTTTTGTGGTTGTTGATCATGTTTCCAAGATGGCAATTATAGTCGTCTGCAAGAAGAACATCACAACAGAATCCACTTCCAAGATCTTCTTTGAATGAGTATGGGTACATTTTAGGATCCCACAAACCATTATCTCAAACCGTGACAATCAGTTCCTCATCACATTCTAGTCGAGCCTCTGGTCACTGCTAGATACCAAGCTCACCAAATGCACTGCCTTCCACCCCTAGATAGATGACCAAACTGAGGTCGGCAATCAGATGATCATACATATCATGTGCATGTACAATTAAAAACACCCCCACACCTGGGATGAGAGTATTCCCTATGTCCAACATAGCGACAACCGATCTCTGCATAGCTCAACTAGACACATCCCCTTTCATGTGGGGTTGATTCCAACCATTGCGCCCCATGGATGTTGCACTACCCCTAGTGACCACCTCTTCAGAATTGTCCCCTGCTCCACCAGAAGATGACAAAGCCACTGGGTTCATTGAGTGGATCTAGCACATATGCTAATAGGTTCAGTATATTCTACAAAAGTCTAATTTTAAGTACAAGCAATGCCATGATCAACATCGGGTGCCACATAAGTTTCAAGTGGGAGACAAAGTTGTGTTTCACTTGCAGAATGAATGCCTTAAAGGGCCCCATTGAAATCTTCTCCCACTCTGTTATGGGCCATACACCATCACCAAGGTTGTGGGTGATAATTCTTTTGAGCTCAACATTCCTCCTTTCCTTGGCCTCTACCCAGTCTTCAATGTGGCTCTCCTTCGGCCATATTTCCCACCATTATTGGACACCTCAGAGATAGCAGAGTAGTTGACACCAACAGATCTCAACCTTGACTACATGCAACATGAATCCAATGATCATATTTTGGACACACAGATCAAGGGAACTCAACAGCAAAGGATCCAGGTTTATTGAGTCGTCAAAGCAGGGCATCTCCTGCACCAAGGCAAGTGGCTCACCTGGGGCCAAATTCAACAGAAATTTCCTCATCTGATGGGGGAAATCAACGCAATGGAGACCATTTCTTCCTAAGGATGGAGTATTGATCCAAGTGGATATTGGTTGCCACCCAGATTTTCCAACTCACTCAAAATAGTTTTCTGGCAATTTTGGCAATTTACTATTTTTAGTAGTTTTTAATTTCCAGGGGAATTTTGAGGGCCTAAATGAAGGTTTTTCATGATATATATTCTCAATAATAAAAAAAAATATCTGATTGATCCCCCAAAATTAATCTCCTCGATGATACCTTTCCAACGGGATATTGTGTGCCTAAAACGGAGATCGTATGCAAAAGTTACGACCCCAGGAAGTTGATGTACTAACTTACCCAAATAGGGCCCACATGACTTTTGGCGCTTCATCTCCTAGGGTTAGGTTTTTGGATGTCTAGGGTTTTTTATATTATTGTTTATTGTAAAAAGGCCTTCAGATCCTCATTCTAATCATCTTCTTGCTAATGAGTGCAACCATCACATCTCTTCTCAAAGATAAGATGCCACCACTCCAACAAGCTTGTTTTCTGTTGCATTTTACAGTTTCAACTTATTTCCTTATTGAATAGAAAACCCGTTTTATTGTATCTCTATTATTATGTGTTAAGCATATTTTAATAATCTATATTCATTTCGTTATGCTCATAAAATCCTGATCATGCATGAAATACCTTATGTGTGATAGTTTTTTCTGCATAGTGTCCTCCATCTATACCTTCACGAGCTTATGTCAAAACCATGGGTCGTTCATGTTCCAATACACACCTTCTCAAGATGTTTTCTATGCCCATATTGTATAAATTACCTACAATGAGTTGATAGTCTACAAATATGACTACCATATTTTTCTTTTGTGAAGTACCAAACTCCTTTGGTGCAACTCCTATACTTAATAATTCAATGACATCATCGAAGTACTCATCAACTACCTATACTGAAAATAATTGTGCATCAGGAAAGGTGTCTTCCAAGTTAGTAGTTTATTCTCTGTTGGTTACCCTTGACAAGTGATCAGGTCCTACATTCAACTTCTCATGTTTGACTATTACTTCAAAATCAAATTCCCAGAATAATAACAACCATCTACATATCCTTCGCCCCAACATTGGCTTGTTGACTAGATATTTGAGGGAAGAATGATCTGTGAACATTTTAAAATGATTTCCCAATAAATAATGTCTGAATTTTGGAAGTTCATATACCATGGCTCGACATTATTTTTATGTGGTGTTGTAATTATGCTCAGATTTGAATAGCTTCCTACTTGCAAATGATATAGGATGATCTAAGTCCCCTTCTCTTGGATGCACCAGAATTGCTCCAAGTTCTATTGTTGATGCATCTACATGCACATGAAATGTCTTTTCCCAATCTGGAAACACTAATATATTTTTTGTCACCATATTCTCCTTTAAAGTATCCAATCCCTGATGACAATCCTCATTCCATTGAAATCTACTATCATTCTTCAACAACTTTTCCATCGGTGCAGTAATCTATGCATACCTCTTTATAAACTTCTTGTAGTAGCCTGTATGTCCCAGTGTGGCTCTGAACTAGAGCACTGAATTTGGTGGGGGTAAGTTCACAATGACAATGATCTTAGTAGGATCAACCAGTAAACCCTGTATGCACACTATAAGTCCCAAAAGCATCCCAAAAGTTGTGCCAAAAATGCATTTCTTGATGTTTAGTGAGATCTGACATTTCCTACATATTTCCAACATTAATCTTAAAACTTCTACATGATCTTTCAAAAGACTAAACACAGTCCATTCATCTAGATATACCTCTAAAAACTTATGTATGAACTCCTTAAAAGCAGTTATGACCACCCTTGAAAAGATAGTTGGTGCATTCTTCAATACAAAGGGAATAATTGTATACTGATAGGATCCCCATTCTGTAGAAAATGTGGTATTATGCCTATCCTATGGAGATATTTTAATCTAATGGTAACCTAAGAATCCATCTATGAATGAGTATGTTTCCTGGCCTCCCACATTATCCAAGACCTCATCTGTAAAAGGGGTAGGGAAAGGATCATGTAATAAACCATCATTTAATTTCCTTAAATCTACACAAATCTTGATCCCACCTTATTTCTTTTCTTGGACTACCATGGGACTGGTCCATTCAGATTCCTCCACTGGTACTATGATACCAGCTTCCAACATTTGGTCAATTTATGCTTTCAATTTCTTCTTATACACCAGATTCATCCTGTAAGGTCTCTTTCTGACATGTCTAACATCTAGTTTTAGGGGTATCTTCATCTCACCTAGCTCACCTGCTATGCCTTTCATCTCTGTAAAGGTTGCTGGAAACAAGTCACTATATTCATGCAATAACTTTGTTATCCTTTCTAGTGTTTACTCATCCTAGTAGTCTCCAATGCTTGCCATTTTTGGATTTTCTTCTGTCCCAATGTTGACTTTCTTGACTTGATTGGTGCAACAAATGCCTCTAACTCCAGAGATGGACCTTCCACCTCTCTCTCGCCTTCACTCTCTATGATATGAATGTTGCATGGATCATCTGCATTTGGTGTTTCCTCTTCAACACGATAACATGAGAGTAACTCTTTGATGGTCTGTCTATTTTGTTGTTGATATTTTGTTATAATTTCGACCTCTGGTTCATAAAAAAATATCACTCCCTGTATAAGCTTTAGAGTTGAATCAATGTTAGGGTTCTCATTCTCAAATGAGAAGGTTACCAAAAAATTATGTTGTAATACTATCCATTGTGTAGTGAATTTGTGCATCTCTTGGTCTATCTACCAGTTCCCTGGGATCCCTTCCAATGTATGAATGAAGTGATGAGGCCATTCCTTTGGTGGTGTCATCCTCCATTGTGTCCTGCACTTCTATAGGTGCTCAACTGGTCTTCCTTTCCCATCATACTTTTACATTGTATTGCTCCCCTATTCTATGCCAAATCTAATGTGTAGTATCCTTTTACATTGATACTAGTCCTGGATTGTTTCTTTTTGCACACCCCACCATCTTGCAGGTGTGTCCTTGAGTGAAATATCCAGGGCTAACAACCTCTGATTTTCCAAAAATTCCTCCTCATAGTTTTTCAAGAATTCCTATAGTTCATTCAACCCATGAAAACTAGGAGGTTCCCTTATCTCTGTATCAACCCACCTTGCTGCATAGTATATTCTTCCACACCTCCTTGTTGAGACTTCATGTAGTCTCTGCTATCAATTTTCTAGACTCGTGTCTAAGTCTGAAGCACATGATGTAATGCTTCTCCAACTAAGTACCCCATCTGCATTTGGGTTGACATAATCCTCTTCTATTGCAATGGTTCTATATAAATGATTTATTTCTTCCAAATCCAAACATGCAGCCTCTACAAACATTTTTCCTTCTGAAGGATCCAATGGTGCAATAACTCTATATTTGCCTAATTAAAAAGTCATTTTTATTTTCTTCAGGTTGATTATATCTTGGTTATCAAATGCCCAATCTAATCCAAGTAATGTTGGGTAGAGTGTTGTTCCATGATCTAAAAATATGACGAAGACTTGATAAACTTGATTAAATTAAATTGCAAGTGAAATGTTATGTGTTTAAGGCAACCGGATCAATTTGCAACACATAATAAAGGATTACTT